>CBVK0100485795.1:0-18185 GCA_900067695.1 Picea abies
AGGCTATAAAACAAACATACAAGTTTGTGCTAAGGAGTGTAGAAGTCCAGTATCTTGAAATTTATCCGGGACCCCCCTCTAACACAGGGGCTAAACATGAGGTCACGTGCAGAAAGGTAGCAGAGATAACCCCTCCAAAGCTGGACCAATCGTAGTGGAGAACACATATAGAGGGCTTGTCTTGGGATTCCGTCGATTACATTTTCCATGGAGCTTAGTGGGTCTTGAATCTGTTCGAGGTCCTCAGTTTTCTTCCGGACCACTTGCTTTCGATACCCTTGGAAGGTTTCAGGCTTGATACCCTTCTCATTGTGGTCTACCCGACTATCGATTGTACCCACCTGGTGACTGTTCGCACGCTGGTAACCTAGTTCCCTATCTTTCTAGTGACATACACAGGTGACTGCAAGGGTATACCATGGTACCTAGGATAGACATCGGGCTACTCTTTGTAGAGCATACCCAGAGGGTTCTTCCATTTTCAAGTTGTACTTGCACTGGTAAGTTGCTCTAGTGTTGGTTGGTGTAACTGTTCTTCCAACTAGTTAGTCGTTTTCTTGATTTTCCTTTAGGAAGTTTTAGTGTGTGCTCTATGCTCCCTAGTTTTCTATAGTGAGTTAGTCAGTCATGGATTTGGGTCTCTGACCTAGGGTGGTAGACCACCCACTCCACCGATCGCAAGGACTTTTCGGTCTTCCAGTTAACAACGTGGAGCCACCTCTTTATAGGTGTTTCTTTGATAACATTGGTTCTTCAAAGTCAGTGTGTGAAACTTTTACGAATTTGAACGATCCCGCAAGGGGATAACATGTGCATAAGATCTGCATGGATAAAATTCTTGATGATACCAAACAAGGAGCCCCTTCACAAGGGGATTCTTGTGCTTTTCCCTTCTTCAGAAATGTTGGTGTCCCTTTGATGGCCACTTTGTACATTCCTGGGTTGAATGTTGGATTACCGGTTTGGTTGGGTACCATTCCAAATGTCCCAAATTCTCTTGATGCTTCTCAGTTAAGAAATTTATGTCATGGGCACCCTGTTGATGTTTCTTCATCAGCAAAGTCTTCTCCTCTTCCTTCTCCCACCTCTGGTGAAAGTACAATTACTAGTAACCGAAAGTCTAAACAAAATAGAAAGAGAAGGAATAGGAACAAGAAATCACCAACCTCTGCGAGTCATGTTGGAGATAGGTAGACAACCTCTGCAAGTCACATTGAAGACCAGAACCCATCCTCTGCAAGTTATGCTAGGGGCACACATCCACCCTCTGCAAGTCATGCTAGGGGAAAACGTCTAGTCACTACTAGTCATACTGGTAATAGGTTTGTAGCCTCTGCAAGTCATGTTGGAGATGTGCAACCAACCACGGCTAGTCATGTTGGGGGCATTAATTCTGTTGAGAAACCTAGATGGATAGGACGTAAGCCTAAGTTCCCTTGTAAGCTTAGCAAGGGAGATCACCTTACTCATTTGTGCCCTGGCATTCCAGATATACAAAGATTGTGGTCCCTGTCTGTAAGCTCTTCTTATTCTGAGTCTTTTGAGGTTTCCTCGCAACCTATTCAGCCATGGGTTGTGAAAGTTGTCATGTCGATGCAGTCATCGACTGATCCCACTCCTCTTTTGAGGGGTGAGGTGCCTTTAGACCTTGTAGTTTCTCAGTCTATTCGACCATTGGTTGAGAAAGTGTTCATGTCGATGTAGTCATTGGCTGATCCCACTCCTCTTTTGGGGGGTGAGGTGTCTTTAGACCATGTAGTCTCACAGCCTATTCAGCCATTGGTTGCAAAAGTGGTCATGCCGATGCATTCATCAGCTGATCCCACTCCTCTTTTGGGGGCTGAGGTGCCTTTAGACCATGTAGTATCGCACCCTATTCATCCATTGGTTGTGAAAGTGGTCATGCTAATGCATTCATCGGCTGATCCCACTCCGCTTTTGGGGGGTGAGGTGCCTTTATACCATGTAGTATCACAGCCTATTCAACCATGGGTTGTGAAAGTGGTCATGCCGGTGCAGTCATCGGCTGATCCCACTCCTATTTTGGGGGGAGAGGTGCCTTTAGACTATGTAGTCTCGCAGCCTATTTATCTATTGGTTGTGAAAGTGGTCATGTCAATGCAGTCATCAGCTGATCCCACTCCTCTTTTGGGGGGTGAGGTGCCTTTAGACCATGCTTTTAGCATTTCTGGTTCAGTATTTTCAGAACAAGGGGGTATTCCACTCACTCCGAGCACGCCCCCTCCAAGCCCTAGGATGGTTTCCTTTGGTTGAAATGACCTTGTTGAGCCTTGTCTTCCTTCCTTTGCACCCTTTCAAATAAGGGTTGAATTTAATTCAACAAACATTTATCGATGTATTGTGGATGAAGGAGCTTCCACAAGTATTTTATTCTCCTCGGTTTGGAAAGTCTTGGGATATCCCAAGCTTGTGTCTTCTTCGCATGAGCTATTGGCTTTTGACAGACGTCCTAGTGAATATTTGGGGGTTCTTCCTCAGTTACCCATATATTTAGGTGGGAATACTGTCCTTGTTGATGTTATAGTGGTGCAAGGCCTGTTAGATTTCAATATGCTTCTTGGGCATGATTGTGTATATGCTATGAACATTGTGGTATCTACGCTCTTTCGGGTAATTCACTTCCCTAACAATGGAAGAATTGTCACTATTGACCAGTTGGCATCGGATAATCACCATCGTAATTCGACATTATTTCAGACTACCCCTTTATATGTTCCTATCATTCGTGTAGACTCTACCCTGCCATGGGTTAATTATGTGGCATATTATCCTTGGTGTTCAATTGCTTATGAGAAGGAACCTGTGCATTCATGTTTTCCTTCTCAAGACTTGGAATCAACTATTGATCCATTGTTGTATCCAATGGGGGCATGGGAGCCCTTGCTTCTCCTTCTTGGTCCAAGTGGGCTTGAGTATCTTTCTGAGTTAGATCTCATTGTTAGTAGATCCTCAAGCTCTTGTGATCATGATTCTTCACTAATAGATTCTACCAGTCCTGGCCAGAACCTCCATCATCATATGGAGTATGGTTAGTTTACTTCACCCATTGGGACTGTCGACCCTCGTTTACATGATTTCTCGCATTTTGAATTTCCTTTAGATAAGGCTATCCTTGAAGCCATGACTACAATTTCTATCCCGCAGGAGGACTTACACCATGGTTTGTGTTTTCTTCCCTTTTGGGAGACTTCCCAAGTTGACTATCGAAGAGACTCTTGGTCTGAGCCTAGCAGCAGGCTCTACCTGAACTAGTTTCATACATGAGTCGTATCCCCCACGGGTCTTCTTTTAAGCCCTTTTCAGACCCTCTAAACATGAAAAGATTGTCGAGTGATCTTGTGGCCTTTCACGCTCGTTAAATTGAAATTTCAAGTCACATCTATCCGACAGTGGTTTACCCCTTTTTTGGTCTAGACGGTCAACTGTACAAACATAGGTATACTCTAGAGGCTTCGGATCCCTAGAAGAGTATCCTCAGGTATAAGTTTACCCCTTTTTTGGGCCCGAGGGACTAAATTTATGAAAAAGGAACCCCCACGGAGTCCATAGTTCATCTCTTTTCAGACTCCCTCAAATTGAAAATATCGCCGAGTGACCTTATTCTTTCACACTAGTCAAATGGTCCAGAAGAACATTCCTGACGGAGTCCATAGTTAAGATTTTTTTGGACTCCTTAAAAATGAAAAAATGGCCGAGTAATCTTGCCTTTATCACACTCGTTAAAATGGTTTTGAATAGACGTCTTGTCGGTGCTAGTTTACCCCTTTTTCGAACCGACTAGACTACCTTCGAAAAGGGTACTCCATTGGAGTCTCCTTTTACGTTTTTCAGACTCTCTAAATATGAAAAACCATCAAGCTTACCTTCTCTGAGATTGTTAAAATTACATCGAAGGATGTTACCATTGTTTGTTTTATTAATCGCATTTGCATACCTGGGTCTTCAGCCTAATGCCGACTTCATGTTGCTCTCAACTGAACCATCTAAAGCATGCCTTATACGCAAGCCCTGTAGCACTTTGCCTCTGCGTCTTGACAACTTTGGCCCCTGGAGGATTTTTCCTGAGTGTCCTTTTCTTGCATATGTCCCTTTTCCCTGAGCATCCCTGTGTTCCATGCACTTGGAACTAGTATGTTTGTGACACTCGATCCTCCTTTGTAACGTAGCATTCTTTTATTCTTTTTCCAAAATTATTGAAAAAGACAAAAAAATAAAATATACTCCAAAAAGAGGAAGGGAAAAGTATTTTCTTTGTATCAGAAGCACAACAAGTCTCCCTTAGATAAGGCACATGTTTTAGTTTGTTCATCAAACCTTGGGATTTAATATGACATTAGGAAGTTGTTCCCGCTACATTGAGCTATGTCCTCCTCCGTTTGGTTATTCTTCCAAACATATGGAGTGTTTGCTTTTCCTCCTGCCTTGTAAAATTATGTTAATGTCATGCTGCTGGAGTCTCATATTTTTTTGTGCTATTATCCAAGGGAATTTTTACCAAGCCTGAGTCATCCCCTTTGCAGTTTGTCTCTTGCCCTCATGCCCGACCATCCCGAAAGTCTAATCAAGTCTTTGTTCAAAATCAATGAATCCTTCAGTCTAATAATCAAGATTCTCTAGTCCATGATTGACGAACCATCGAAGACCTCTGGGTAGTGAATTCGTACACTCATATTACACTCCTACCCAAGTTTTGAAGATTTTGAAGTTGTTGCTCGAGCTTTGAAGACCTTATCTCTAGCCATTAGGACTTATCAACTTTTAGAAGATGGATACTATACATGTATATCTTTTTTATTTTGAGATGTAGATCCTCTGTGTATTGCTCGCGGCTACACTTTATATAGTTATATGTCATGGATCTATAGTGTATTTGATTGGTATCCATGATTTTATTTCATCACAAGCATGGGTATGCCCGCCTCGGTGAGACAATTTTTATTTTGCAGATGGCACCTCCCGAATTCTGGTCCCTGGGCTCACTGGTTTGGTACGTTGATAAAGATTGATAATGTATTTCGACCATCAGATTCTCTTATAACCTCACACATTAGGGGGCATCTATTGTAACCCTAATTTGCACTACATATGCTTACCTGGCATCAGGCCATCTCATATTCCTTCTTTTCCAAGCTAGTACTGAAAAAATCTTCTTAAAAACACCCTTTTTAAAGGTACACGCACTCTGCTCCAGTACAACCCACGTGTACACTCTTGCTGACCCACTACAGCCCACGTGTACACTCTAGCTGACCCAGTACAACCAGCGTGTACCTACAAAATAAAAAAAAATAGAAGTTGTCGACAGAACATGAAGTTTTGGGTAAGTTAACTAAACCTTTCGACCATGCATGGCTAGTCACTCGACCAAATACCTAGCTCCTTCTAGCCTATAAAAGAAGGGGTAGGGGTCACATTTGGATGAAGAAGAGGAATATAGAAACTCTGCCCAAATTTATCCCCCCTTTGCTCCAATTTCCTACAATTGTATTGTGAGGTTGAGTAGTTGGTGCATTGTGAAGAGGAGCCTAGGACCAGGTTCAAGGAGTAGTGCCTACCACATATTATAAAGTTTACTCTTGTGAATATTAATACAAAAAGGAATACTTTTTTCATCCCACCATATTATGTGTTCAAATTGTGTTTTTATTTTATGATATTGTCACAACTAAGGCCTTTGAAACGGTCATTTTCTGCATGCATGATTAGAGCCCTTAAATGCTAAGTCCGTAGGAGGGATTTCCACCCACAACAATTCTCAACCATAGACTTAAACCTCTTGAAAAATTCAAATGCTTCAGATTTCTGTTTCAACAAATACAACCAAGTCTTCCTATTGAAATCATCAATAAAAATCATAAAATAAACACAGCCAGTTAAAGAAAGTGTTTGCATAGGTCCACATAAATATGTGTGGACAATTTTCAATGGAGCTTTTGCTCTGTAGGAAACACCTGAAACAAATTTCTCTCTGTGATGTTTTCCAAGTATACAGCTCTCACAAGAGCTTGCAGGTTGTTGAATACAAGGTAACCCCTTTACCATATGTTTCTTCTGTAACAGATCTAAACCACCAAAATGTAAATGACCATATCTCAAATGCCATAACCAAGATTCATCTAAACTTCCAGTTTTATAAGCATTCAAAGAATTACTTAAATCATTTCTCATAACAAGTGGAAACATTCTATTCTTGGTCATCTCAACTCTTGCAATCAACTGTCTGCTGGGTAATTTATCATAAATTGTGCATACCTTGTTCTTGAAGAATACTCTGTACTTTTTCTCCAACAACTGTCCAACACTAATAAGATTGCATTTTAAACCAGACACAAAATAAACATCATCAATATTTATTTTCTGATTGTTCTTAGTGCAGACTGGAACTACACCTTTACCATTCATTGTAACCTTACAGTCATTCCCCAATTTTACTTCAGACTGAATACTAGTATCAATAGAAGAAAATAAATCCTTATTACTAGTCATGTGGTTACTGCAACCACTATCCAAAAACCAAATATCACTAGCACTTTCCTCAGTGACATTACAGGTCAAAAACATAGGATTTTGATGATCCTCAAACTCATTTGTAATATGTGCAGACTGCTTTACAACATCTTCCTGTTTCTTCCTACATTTGTTAGCAAAATGCCCAAACTTCTTACAATAATAACATTGTACTTTAGTTTTATCATACTCTGATTTTCTTGCTTCCAGGGTTTGTTGTTGCTCCCTCTTAAATTAGGAGGATGCTGCTGGGACTTCTCCTCAGGCTCGGATTCAGTTATGTTGTCCCTTCGACCACAAAATTGACCTCCTCTTCCACGAGTATAAAACCTTCCTCTGCCTCTGCCTCTGGTAATATGCAGTTGTGATTTGAAGGCATGCTCCAATGATCCTTCTTCATATCTAAATATCCTAGATTCATGAGAAACAAGAGAAGCAGTTAACTCATCAATTTGCATTTGACTTAAATCTTTAAATTCCTCTATGGGTACAACTATAGGTTCAAACTTCTTGGGCAAACTTATCAGCACTTTCTCAATAACTCTCTTATTCTCAACATTATCTCCATACTGCCTAAGCTGGTTCACAACACTCATTACTTGAGTCATGAAAGTATCAACACTTTCATTGTCATTCATCTTCAGAGTTTCGAAATCCCTTCTCAAATTCTGCAACTTGACTGTCTTCACCTTGGACACACCTTGATAACTTGTTTCAAGAATGTCCCAAGCCATCTTTGAAGATGCAACGCTAGCAATCTTCATAAGAATGGAATCATTTAATCCTTGCTGGAGTAATCCAAGAGCTTTGTTATCCTTCTTTTTGTTTTCCTTCAACAAAGCACGGTCAGCATTAGATAGAGCCAATTTTGCTGCAGCATCAATGGGCTCAACATAACCATAAATGACATAAGTCCACAAATCCTGAGAACACAAAATCGTCCTCATCCGAATGTACCAGGAATCATATGACTTCTCGTTCAGCAAAGGAACCTGAATCTGAGAAGCACTGCTACCAGACGCAGCCATTTATAAAAAATTGAAGGAAATCAAACAAACTCTAGCTCAATAAAATTGCGCACCAACAGGTACAAACTGCAATCAATTAAGTGCTTGCAAGATGAAATAAGCAAGCTCTAATACCAAATGTGGGAAAACGGGGCCAATCGGGGTTCGGGATTTCAGTGAACACGAACACCCAATGCCACACACAACAACTCCCGAATTGCGAAATGCGAATGGAGTGTGGGTCCGATGCTTTTGGGTTTCAGGGTTTGCAATCCTTTGATACAAAACAACGCGCAACCTCAATCGTCGAATTGCGAAATGCGAGAGAGCCGTGGGACCCAGGCAGATCGAAATTCGGGATTTCGGGGTTTACGAACACCCGACGCACAAACAAAACAAAACGTGAACTGCCGAATTGCGAAATTCGAATGGGCTTAGGGCCCACCACTTCAGGGTTCGAGGTTTGGAAAGAAACTACTCTATTACTCAAGCCTTCGGATATCTCGAAACAGAAAATTCAAAATAGAGTTTAATAGAGTTTACAAACTCAATCAAAAACAAAATATAAACGCAAATCAGACCTCCAAACACAGAGTAACCAATTCGATTCAAAAATGTTTTCAAGAGATGTATGATTACAATTTCGACTCTGGTATTTAAACATAGAAAATTGCCCCTTCAATCTTCTAAAGGATTTTAATCAAGGCGGTGATGGTGTCTTGTGGCTTGCAAAGGTTAAGGCGGCCACCGTTTAAATTATGTAAAACAAAATTGTAATCGGTGGTTTAATCCTTGAGTCTTGAAGGGTCAAGACGACCACCGATTCACCGTTTGCAAAGAGGCGGTGAAATGATTACTTCCTAACAATATTATAAAAGTAGTTGAAAAAAAAAAATGCATGTTCACTATGGAAACACAAAGGGCAGTGAACAATTAACCTGTGCAGTAAAAAGTAAAGAAATTGAACCAACATTATTCCTAAACCAAATTCATGATCTTCCACTATGAACTCCTACACAATTTTAAGCAGTTTTAAAATAGGTTTATGTAAAAGAGACTTTCCAAACTATGAGCCAAACAATTCACTAAGAAGAACAGTGCTCTTTAAAAGCCATAGTAGATCAATAAGCTTTCGCCGCTGTCAACAATACATGCAAAATATCATAATATCGAAAAATGTATTCGATCAATACATGCAATGGCTCTTTGCCAACTTTGACCTCCAATTCAGGTGCATGCGAAGGAGAGCAGAGGCAAGGGATTTGTCATGGGCTTCATATTCCTTCGTATTCTTAACAGTAATTTTTCCCAGCGATTCACTAAAAATACAAGTCTCCTTAAAAGCCATAGTAGATCTAAGCTTTCGGCCCTATCAACAAATACATGCAAAATGTCAGAATATCTAAAAACTAAAATATAAAGGGACCTCCACAAATTTGAGCAGGGATAAAAATGTATTGGATTAATACATGCAATACCGCTTTGCCAAATTTGGCCTCCAATTCAGCTGCATGCGAAGGAGGGCAGCTGGAAGAGATTTGTCATGGGCTTCATATTCTTAACCATAATTTCTCACGGGAGTTTCAAACTACTTTTCGCAGCAGGCTCCATGATAAATTGTCTGCCATTGCATTTTCTTTTCATTTTTCTTCAGGTTTGAAGAGTTCTTGTCCTTCACAATAAAAATAATCTTCAAGTAGAGTTTAAGAATATGACTGTGAACATGGTTGCAACAACACAAAATCTGGTACAACAATTTGATACTTGGAAGTTTAAGCCTTTCTAAACTAATCTTCAAGTAGAGTTTAAGATATGGCTGTAAGCATTGTTGCAATATCACAAAATCCGGTTCAACAAATTAATATTTCGAAGTTCAAGTCTTTCTCAACTTTGGATGCAGAGGTTGTTGGAAAAGGGAGCTGCTTGACATTGTGAATGTGAAAGAGGTGAAGCTAGCTGCTACACAAGTGAATGAATTTTAAAAGTGGGAAATAGAATATGGAAGGCAGGGTTTGCTTTCTTTACCATCTACAATATTATTTCAATTTCAGGTTAGGCCAAGACATCAAAAGATGTATGGGATAAGTATAAGTTGGTTCAGTTTATTAAGTTTATTTGAAAATTAAATTTCTCCATGTGAAGATGGGGCTTATGCACACTTTGAATCCCTCGTGAAAGAATTGACAAAGTATGGTGCTCAAGGTTATGATGAAGGGGTCCTGATTACTCTCATTAAAAACATATTTGCTAGTATTACTGAGTTTCACGTTACATTGACCTTTGAAAAAGCATGATGTATAGTAAAACGAAAAACATATTACTGAGTTTCGTTACATTGACCTTCTCAGGTTACATTGACCTTTGAATAAACATGATGTATAGTAAAACGGGGTAGTTCAAAATCTTAGTCTCAAATGTCAATTGCTGTTACTATTACTGAGTTTAAGATTACATTGACTGTTACTATTACTGAGTTTACGATTACATTGACCTTTGAAAAAGCATCATGATGTATAGTAAAACGGGGTAGTTCAAAATCTTAGGTTCAAATCTTAACTGGGTGAGCTCAAAATAACCTGAAAAGGATTCTAAGTAATCAAGAAATTGTATGTTTTAATGGTGCTTATGTTCACATTAAGTGGTAGAGTGACATGTTTAATCACCACAACTTTGGTAAAGCTTTCTAAGATTGGCCAAAGCTCTATTATCAATTACCTAAAAAGATTTATGCATGTAGAGATAAGAATGTGTAAGAGGGGAGGTAATACCTCTACAATCTACAGAGTCTAATGATGATGGAAGAAAAAATGATCCTTAAAATAGGGACTTATAACTCACTAGCCTCACCAACATGGATCTTTAGTAGAAAATGAAATATAATAAATTTGTTTTTAGTCTCATGCAAAGATCTCTTTTATATTCCCTTAGTGCCCTTCATTATAACCAACTCTATCATACCTTCACTAGTCAGCTTCAGGGGAATGCATCACTATCGATGGGACTTTTGGAAGGCCCAATTACATTTTTATAGGGAGATCGTTCATAGTCATCAAAAGATCGATCAACTTACATACTACAAGGCTCATCTGACCATAAACTTAGACATTGTTTTGTCCACCCCTCACACTAGTCAGGGAACCAAATATTACACCAAGACAAGTCGTGGCATCTACAAATATTTCTTATTGTTGGGGGAATTCCTTGGTGATCCACCCCAACCACCACCCACATGTTCTTTACTTGTCTACACTATCTAAGCAATAGATAAGGAACCTTCAACCTTGTCACCAGTTTCAAGTATGCCACCATCACTTGCCTCTTCGGGTCACCCATTAGGCATGACTACTCCCCTCTTCCCATAGAGTGGATTCCATTCCACATATCCCATTTTTCATTCCTCCACTAAGTGCAACTAGGACTCCAGTCATGACTACACTGACTCTTGCATTACTCACCCTCAAGATACATGTATGGTACCTCACAACCCCCAATCTCAATTTTCCCCCATCATCCTTAGCCCATATGGTCTTTCACCTTATAAATCCTCCCCATGGCCCCCTATCAGTGACTCCAAAGCTTGTTGTAGCACTCATTGTCCCAGCACCACCCAAAACTGACACGAAGCTAGGGATTAAGAACAAGGTTGTTAAGGGAACTAATCCTCTTGGGCTTGTTGTAGCCCCTCAAACCAATGTTCATGTACATGTTCCCCCTCCTTGTATGAAATCATAAGGCCTCACTCCATATATAAAATGGTGTCTCTTCCCTCAAATTGATTTTGTTTTTTCAAAATATGGTCTTCGAGAGGAAACACCATAGCTATTGTATGTAATTATACCTTAGTTTGCAATTACTTTCCTTAAATTATGCTATAGTTGTTTTAATGCATTTTGAGACAAGACAAAATGCTAGTGCACTTCCCTTTTTACATGTTCAGAACCAATGTAGTCTAATTTACTTGAATTATAGATAAAATGAGGGATCATGGTGTTTAGAATTTGATAACATGAAACTAACAAATTAATTGGACTATGTAGGGATAGAATCTAATCTACCATTGAAGGACCCTGACCCCTTTCAGGTTTCAAGAATAACTGGAAGTTGTAGTGGTTTTGAAAGAGATGGAAACCTTTTAGAAAGTTTGGATGAAAACATGAGAGAAGAATTTGGGGACCTAAGTCTTAATCAGATAGTTATAGAACATGTTAGTAACATAATTACAAGTTGTTTTTGGAGGAAAAAATAGTCATTACACAAGCTCAAATCCTACTTGGATTGCCAAAATATTCAAAATTGAAACAAGCAACACAATTGTTGGGTTTTCAAGATTCTAAACATGCAAAGACACATGCGAATATAGTAGAAAATGTGTCAAAATAATTTCGTTCATTTGAAAAATCAAGAAAACCTAATATCCGAGCTACTTGTAGGGGAATTACAACTATTGTTGTTGCACTATGGACTTCAAGAAGTTGAATTATGACAATGATGTCAAAATTACTTCATGTTTTAAGAAAAAAATTATGGAGGGATGATGAGAACAATATCTTGGAGAAAGTCTAGCAGCCCGCAGAGGAGGAGATGTAGGCTAGAGCGATGAGGGAGTGGAAAATGATCAATTCTATCTAGAGGGAGGTTAGGTTGACGATCAAGAGAAGGGAGGTTGTTTCCTTTAATCCGGTCTTATTTGAGGAAGACAAGGATGTGAAAAAATAAATGGGAGAGAAGGACAAGGGAAACCAACAAGAGAGAGAGAGAGAGAGAGAGAGAGAGAGAGAGAGAGAGTTTGTTTCCCATATGTCCCTTCTGGATGAGAAAGTGATCAAGTGCATGGTTGTGCAGAAGAAGAAGAATGAGCTTCTTAGTAAGTACTCAGGTGAGGATCTCATGGAGGACCAGGTTGATGCCAAGGAAATGCTTAATATTTAGCAATAAGGCATGCTGACAAATATTATGGATCATCGATTGTTTTTCCAAATGTGTTTCTTAACTTATATTAAATATACAATATGGACCTTAGGTCATTCTTGAGGTTGAAACAGTGTTATAATTATGAAATCCACCAGGGTCCTTTCTTGCTAAACAAGGCAAAGGGGCACTAGGAAGATCTGATCGTAGAGTTTTTCGATTCTAATTATGCCAAAGTAGGGGAAAAGACGACAGACTTGGAAGGGAACAAAGTTGATGTGCTCGGTGCCACTGATAAGGTTCCCAATTACAGATAATTTGTGGCTATGAAATTCCTCCCCATTCTCAAAAAGTTATTTGATAAACCCCCTCAAAGTGAAGAAAAGTAGGTGTAGGTATGTGATTTACAAGCAAATTGACGAAAACTCATATTATGGCTACAAGAATGATCAGGATGGTATCTTGGAGAAAGTTGAGTGGCCCACGAAGGAGGAGAAGTGAGGTAGAGCATTGAGGAAGTGGTAGAGGATCAACTCCATTCGCTAAATTATGAGAGGCATCAAAGAGTGACCTCTGTGTTTTCCTTCATAAAACAAAACCTCCACAAAATTTAATTGTGGAGGTTTGCATATGTAGTTTGTGAATTAAATTATTTTTATTTTGGTTTCTCTTGCTACTACTACGCTCGGTGCCGTCATCGTATATGATTCGCATAAAATTATTTTTAGGAACATATATATAGATAAAATAAATTTAAAATATAAAACACAAACATATATAACTAATTTGTATTTATCAAAAACTAAAATTAGTTTATATTTGCAAACAAAAAGTGAAAAGTAACCAGTGATATTAAAAATGTAATATGCATCGCTCATGGTGCTCCATATCAAACATAAGGCACCGAACAATGGTGTGCTAAATTTAACGCACCGATGCGTCATTGTTAGTCGAGCACTGATATCTATAGTGATGTGTTGTTTTATATAGCACACAAGTTAAGGGTTGTCATACAAAATGACCTTTGATGCCATTTCACATATGAATTGTGTAATTCAGTGCGGTTGGTTCTAAGAACACATCGCTTTAATAGAATTTTTTAATGATAAACCAAGCGATGCGCTTTGTTATATGAAAAACATCGATACTCTATGTTCCTTGGAGCACCGAACACTTTTTAATGGTTCATTGTATTTTATGATGCACCGATAATGAGTGTGTTTTAAAACACTTACCACAATGATAATTTTTTAAATAATCCTTTTGATGCAACTCAGTTAATTGCACCGGTCTGTTTCAGTGAATTTAGTGCACCAACGCTCCATTTTAGATTTGTATGCGTTGTTACGAGTGTGTTTTTCTTATAACACACCGGTAACGGGGCATCCCATAAAACGAACCGATATGGTAAATATTATGTATTTTGATCGTTATCTTTTAGTACACAACACCGATGCATTGTATTTACTTGATGCAGCACTGAGCAAAAATTTTGTATCAAAAAATAGGCGGTGTGTTTGATTAATAGAACACACATGTTGTTATGAGGGAAATCTCTCTATGTTTAGGGGTAAACCACAACAGACGAAACGACACCCATAAATCAACTCTAATCTCAAGTATGCTAGATAAATAGAAATGATAACAAGAGAAGGCTAGAAGCCTACCTCATCCGGACGTCTGAATAAGACCACTGTTGATCTCACAACCCAAAGATTTATACATGCAACTTGTTGTCAACATGCAAGATATGCAAGCATGTGGAAATTATATATAATGTTAGCATATAAACTAGCATAATCCATTAAAATGCATGACAAATACGCCCATAGAAATCAATACAAATATTTGCAACATATAATTGGGTGAGAAAAGAGTATTTCTATTAATGTAATCAACAGAAGTACATAGGTGACAAACTTTTGTAACAACACATATCGAAATCGAGAAACTAAGTCCCTCCACCTGGGCCTTCACCACTTCAATCTTCCACAAAGGAAATCTCACAAGTAGTAGGATTCAATGAGGTTCTTCATCTCAAGATAGGAATAGCTTGGGGGTTGAACACAACAATTTCAGACTTTCAATGACAAAGGGATGCAGACTCAATATGAGGTAAAATTTCTCTAGATTGTATTTTCTCTCAATGATGAATTATGTCCTCAAGGCTTGTATATGGATCAATTTATAGCCTTCAAATGGAATTGAAGGGTTGATTCAGAGCGTTTCTAGTATATGGAAGGTCAAGGATCATGGATCTCCTGACATGGCATGGAAACCCAACATATTTTTTAATTTTTTAGCACAAAACCCGATGTACACGGGTTGTATTGGAGCAACCTGCGTATACGCGAGTTGTCTAACTGTGGCTTGCGTATATGGACAAAATTTTGTATTTTTGAATTTGGAGTGAGAAAAATGGGGGATTTGAGTCTGTAGAGGGAAATGGGAGGCCATCAAAGAAAGATACATGGAGTGTGGAAATTTTTTCTATAACAGATGCCCCCTAATGTGTGAGGTCATAAGAGTATCCGCAATGTTTGAAATACATTATAATTCCCAGAAGTGGAGTAATGAAGAATCAGATGGAAGAACTAGTTACTCATGAGAATATTACAATTCAAATTGACTATGTACACATGGATATCAATATGAATTACACTGCAAATTCATGTGGATATATAACAAATAGTCTTTCATGTCCATGAATAGGCAATACAAAGTGGACATATGCCATAGGTTCTCATAGTCATGAAAAAGACACGGTGGAGTCTAATCTCAAAATCAAATGAATATATACAATGGAGTGCAAAGTTCAAAATGATCTTCCATGATCACTGAAGTCATATAAGTATTGGTCCGTTGAAAGACAACAATACATATGGGGTGCTACTACTGAAAAAAGAGGTCTTCTACACTATCCGCCAAAGATGCAAGTATACCTCATGTGAATAAAGGAGTTGAAGTCGAACACAATGAGACTTCGTTTGATTACAGGCCATTGAGGTATATTGTTAACAAACATGAGACAATCCGTCGATAATGAAAGTAGGTGTCAAGGCACTACATCCATTCAACAAGTGTGAATAAGGGTGTTGAGGTCGAACACTTGAAGAATCCATCAATCAGGAGACATTAATGTATTCCCAACTATCGATGGTGAGAGAACCTGCCACTGATTACTGCAAGCCTCAAGGTAATCATATGAATATAGATATTGATTCCATAATAGATGAGTTGAAGTCGATGGAAGGAGACCCACTGAAAGGAGAGCATTAAGGAATATCTCATCATCTAGTGTGAGGTACAAAGCAATAACTTGATGATTAGGAAGAACTTGGACGAATAGGATGCTCATGAACCAACAACCATGTGTGTCTCTCACATGCACCAGATGCAAGTAGTACACGAAAGAGACCCTCTGACTAGCAGTCAACAAAGGTGAAGAAACCACCAATAGGGTCTAATGGAATCCAAGAAATTGCATAGATCCCAATGTGTAAATAGATTTATTATCGATGAACACAAGGGAAACCCCCCAGTCAACGAACAATGGGGAGATGTCATATGTTGGGTTCAAGTTCACCTACTGATGAAAGTAGGCCTTGGGTGCAAGGTAGGACAACAGTTCCATGTGATTATGAGATTTACTTGTAAGGGGATGGCTGACATGCAAAATCAAGAGTTCTGAGAAATGGTCGACACAGGGTTATACTTTCTTTGAACAAGAGAATGATAAGATGGATAACTCAGGAAGCATAGACTTAACACTAATCATTGACAAAATTTTGTGACACAGGAGGCGTCAACAAAATCTCCATAGGGACTAGAAGAATAACCAGTTGGAGGAGTAGAATCTAAGTAACAATTTCAGCTTCATAAAGCCATGCTAAACCCAAACCTTGGATGAAATGGACTCAATATTTTATTCTCTATTCAAAGGAGACACGATCGTTGCTGATAGGAGATAATATTTGTTTCCTGCCAATATTTTTTTTGGTTTTTTCATAGTAAAAGAAATGCTATGATATAAGAGAGGAAACATGTGTCGCAAGTAAGTAGCTAGTTCCAAGTAGTGGAACATGCCTATGCTAAATGAAAGGGAATGCATGTGGGACATGGACACTTGGGGGGATGTCTCCTATATGGGTTAAGGGTGGTCAAGTTGCAAACAATATATGGAAGGCACTGCTTGGCTAATGTTGAGATTTGTTGAGGAAAGAGGCTTATAACAAGAAAGCGAGAGCTGACATTAGACTCAACAACACAAGAAGGATAATGGGATGCAATTACAGCTTTACTCAAGAGTGTCCTTTTTCGTAGACTTAGTCCCCTAGGCTTGAAAAAGTATAAAATAATACCCATGAGAAATCTTCTAGCCAATGGTGACTAGGGTATACATTTTTCGTAATTAGTCCATTCGGTCTGAATAAAGTGTAAACTTGCACCAAATACACATCCTTTCAAATACAATTAATGAGTGTGAAAGAGAAAAGCTAACTCAACAATATTTTCATGTTTAAGGAATCTTGAAAAAAGATTAAATAAGACTCTAGGAAGTCCCATAGGTAGTGGCCACAAGACTTAAAATAGTTCTAATTGAATTCATTTTAACAACATGAGAAAATATTTCATCAAAATCTATACCTTTTTTTTGTTCAACCCCTTTACAACAAGTCTAGCCTTGTACCTTTTTTTTTCCTCCATCTTCTTCCTTCAACTTGTAAACCCATTTATTCTACAGTGCTCTTTTTCCCGCACGCAACTGAAACAAGTCCCAAGTCTAGTTATTTACCAAGGAATCCATTTCCTCTTTCATGCCTTGCTCCCATTTCTTTTTAGTGTCTATCTACATTGCCTCTTCATAACATTCTGGTTCACCAAAATCAGTCAACAATAAATAATACAATGAAGGAGAGTATCGTTCAGGCGGTCTACTTAACCTGGTATATCTTCTAACAACACTTTCACGAGTTTGAGGTACATGTTGATCCTATTGTTGTAAATTTTGATTTTCTGGTACCTTTAGAATTTTTTTTTCAGTGATCTCATCAAGCACTGTGTATTCTGGTTTTTCTTTTTCCCGTTTCTTTCCCTGCAATCGATCTTTGCACATGAACTTCACATTGAATATGACATCTCTACTCCTAACGATTTTGTTATTTTCATAATCCCATAAGCGATAACAAAAATCATTAAACACCGTATCCAATAAAGGTACACTTCTTGGATTTTGCCTCAAGCTTTGTTCTATTTTATTTATCAATATGGACAAATAATTCACAACCGAAAGTCTTCAAAAAAAAATAGTTTACCTATTTACATGTCCATGCCTCCTTTGGAATTCTACCATCCAAAGAGATTGAAGGTCCTATGTTTATTAAGTAAATAACAATATCTACAACATATGTCTAGAACTGTAAGGGAAAATCATCATGCAATCTCATACTCCTTACACGCTCCATGATTGTCCTATTCATCCTTTCTAACACACCATTTTCTTATGGTGTTCATGGAATTGTCTTCTCTCTATGAATCCCATGGTATGAAAAATAATCATCAAACTCCTTGTTGCAATATTCACCTCCATTGTTTGATCTAAGACACTTCAACCTTTTTCCTGTCTCATTCTCAACCAAAGATTTCCATTTCTTAAAAGTATCAAAAACATCATATTTGTGTCGAATGTAATAAACCCAAGTTTTTCTAGTTGCATCATCAATAAAAGTAACATAATAACGA
>CBVK0100485796.1:0-18181 GCA_900067695.1 Picea abies
CATAAAGTACAAGGCACATAGTACATAGTACTTCCCACTTGTGTTTAAAATCTCACAAACACAAGGGGACCACTTCCCAAGGTACACAAATCTCAATAGTGAGGAGAGATGTCATATTTGAGGAGAGTAGAGATTTCAGGAGATCTCTCGAGTTGAGAGATAGAGTTGAGGAAGTCCAGCAAATTCATAGTGTTGCATCTCAGGGGGAACAACCTCAAGTGTTGAGTACACCGAGTTCAGGGGTGACTGGTCCACCCATTACAGTTTCAGGTTCACATTTGTTGAATATACAGACAATTGGTGCAGATAGTTTAGGGTCACAAACTACTTTGCAGAGATTTGTGCATGAGACTTAGGAGCATGCGGATACTACTCCACTAGAGGTCACTTCAGGGAAGAAGAAACCGATATAGTTTCAAGAGACCCTGAAGGAGGCCAAGGAGTATGTTGGAGAGCCTTAGAGCTTGATGAAAGAGAGTAGAGCACTAGAGAGGTTTGGGTCCTACTTGACTTTAGTTACAAGCATTACAGATGCAGAGACCACCGCATTTGTGCAAGCAGTTGACCAGCAGGTCTAGAGAGAGACCATGTAAGAGGAGTATGACTCCATTATGTGCAATGATGTGTGGGAAATAATTCTTAGACCTGAGGGGAAGTCCGTTGTGACTTCCAGGTGGTTGTATAAGACCAAGTATGTTGCATATGGTAGCATAGAGAAACACAAGGCCTGTTTTGTGGCGAGAGGCTTATCTCAGATCGAGGGAATTGATTATGATGAGACATTTGCACCAATTATGAGATACACTTCTATCCAAAGTATTATGGCCATTACAACAAAGATGGGTTGGAATATCCATTAGATGGATGTGAAGACTACATTTTTGAATGGCTTCATAGAGGAGGTGTACATAGAGCAGTTGCAGGGGTTTAAGGTGTTGGGGAGAGATTCTCACGTGTGCCTTTGGAGAAAGGCACTATATGGATTAAAGCAAGCTCCTCGAGCTTGGTATTCGAGGATTGACTCCTTACTTCAAATGGGGTTTGAAAAGAGTGAGGAAGATCTAAACCTCTACTACATCATTCAAGGAGAGGATGCACTCATTCTCATACTATATGTTGATGATTTGTTCATCACAGAGTGGAGCATCTCATAGTTGATTGCAAGAGGGGACTTGCATCGTAGTTTGAGATGAAGGACATCAGATTGATGCATTATTTCTTGGGCATGGAGGTTTGGCACGAAGATGGGTACATCTTTCTGGGAAAGGGGAAGTATGCAACAAATATTATAAGCATATTTCAGATGGAGGGATGCATGCCCATGTCTACACCTATAGTCACCAACTGGAAGAAGCTTAACGCTTCAGATTCCAAGTTGGTGGAAGCCATGAGATACATGCATTTGATTGGGTCCTTGATGTATCTGGTCAACACTAGACCAAATATATGTTTTGTCGTGAAAACTCTCAGCTAGTACATGGTGGAGCCTAGTAGTGTTCACTGGATTGGGGAAAAACATGCATTGAGGTACATGGATGACACAACAGATTTTGGTTTGGACTATGTCAGAGGAGATGGAGTTAGGTTGATTGGCTACATTGACTTAGATTGGGTAGGATGTGTCGTTGACAAGAAGAGCACCTCAGGGTGTTGTTTTGGGTTGGGATCAATAATTGTTTTCTGGTTCAGCCAGAAATAGAGGTCAATGGCTTTGAGTTCAACCGAGGCAGAGTACATGTTAGCTAGTTAGGCTAGCTGCGAGGCCATCTGGCTTCTGGCCTATTTGGTCGTGAGTTGAAGGCTATAGTTATTCACCTCGATAATCAAAGTTTTATCAAACTATCTGAAAATCCAGTCTTTCACGATAGGTCAAAACACATTGAGATCAAATACCACTTCATAAGAGATTGGGTTCAACGTGGGGCAATCCATCTTCAACATATTCTGACTGATGAGTAGGTTGCAGATATTCTCACCAAGTCTTTTCCAAGGGGCAAGCACGTCCACTTCAAAGAGGATGGGATTGGTGAGAAACACTTTTCTTAGTAAAAGGGAGTGTTGAGATTTGGGTACCTTGGAAAGTGGTCCCCTTGTATTTGTGAGTCTCTAAACACAAAGGCGGAAAGTTTGACCCTCATGCTTGTACTTCATGTTATAATTTCACTTTGACTTTATTCACTTATGTCTAAAGTGACTTTATTCACTTAAGTCATAAAGTGGCATTAATTTCACTTAAATGTAAATTAATGAACATAAAGTGAAACTATGGAAACTTAACTGAATGATGGGATCTAATCTCATCCATTCATTTTGGAGAAAGGCTTAGATCTAATATGAGCCCTTGATTTTCTAGGTTAGCCTTGAGATTAGGTTAAATGAAGAAAATGAGGGAAAATGAGGCTCATTGTTCACTTGAAGATTAGAGTGAAGGAGAGGAAGAGAGGAGATAAGGGTTTGGAGAGAGGAAGAAAAAGTTTGTGAGAGAGGTGCACTTGTAGAGGGCCCACTAAGATTTGGTAGAGGGTGCACCATGGATTGGAGAGGCGCACTTGAGGAGTGGGTGCACATTTCTTGAAGAGGGGCGCACCAAGAGGTAAGGACGCATTTGTTGAGAAAGGGGCGCACCAAGAGAAAGGGCACTACATCAACAAGGTATTCAAGCAAGGCAAGGGCGGAAGGAGGCACCATTCTTCTTCTAGCATGCACAAGAGAAAAGGGGGCACACAAGTCCAAAAGGGCCGCCATAACCAAGGAATCTCCAAGGCTTAGCTTGAGAGGAGCAAGCCATTTTTATCAGGTTCCATTGTGTCATTTTCTCTTTGTAACATTTGCTTGAGATAACCATATATACATCTCTCTTATTGGTTTTCCCCTTCATGTGTTAAATTGTCATGGTTTGCTTATTTACTTTCAGCATAAAAGTGTAAAGATCTAGAGTATTTGATGTTTAATGCATGTTAAAGAAGGCTAACTTGGACAACAAAACTATCCATCATTAAACCTTATAACAATAGGCATTAAAAAGCATCAAATCAAAGCTAAAAGGTAGATTTCAGTGGGGGAGAAAATCAGACTTGGTGGCTGTCATAAAACAACAACAAAACAGTTTGATAAACCTTGAAATTAATGCCCAACAAGATATCAAATGACAGATTTGTTGGGCAGCCAATAGGACCTCAAATTTCTTCAATTATTTTGAATGTTGTTAACAAATAATGTACATTTTAAATCTTATAATTTGTGGCATGGTGCATTCCCGAACTTCTAAATGAATTCAACTATTTAGAAAATATGCATATATGTAATCCATGAACATAGTAGCAGACTTTGTTTTTCTTGAAAACTACTTTCCTGTTTAATGTATTCAATTGTCAGTGACCATGGTTGGTAGAATATGCTTTTTGCTCTGTTATTTTGGACACGGTCAACACAATAATATACATTTAAAGCTTGGTCTTATGGTCACTTGATAGTATCTTCCATGTTAAAATTGGACATGGCAAATATTGAGTGTAATGAATTAACTATTTTTATGTATTTTTTTCCTTTCAAATAATACCTGCAATCACAAATATTTTGACAAAAACAAAATGTCTCACCCTAAAGTCATCGATGAGGAAATCCAAAATATGAATATAGGCCAAATCTCTTTTTGCATCAAATGATTAAACCCAAAAAATGATTATAGGAATGGAGTATAAAATGAGTCCAACCATAAATCTTTCCTTCCTTCATATCAAACAAAACACTGATTACAATGATGTGAGGATTATCCTTTCAGCTTTAGAACAAACACTAATCCTCATAGCACCTTCAATCTGTTGCCAAAGACAAACCCTAACAATTAACACTACAATATAAAATCACACTTGCATAAACAAAAGCTTGCTAGTTGCATGGAACAAGAAGATGAATGCTAATGATTAATAAAACTAACACTAAACACACTCCAAGATATCACTTTGTGTTGTGCAAAACAGTAGTCTAAACATTCTACAAAATGGCTATTTTCTAGCAGTTTAGAATAACAGTAGGGGAAACCGATATTTTTGACCTAAAACTGGTAGGAATCATTTTGGATTGATAGAATTGCAGATATAAGACGTCAACATTGTACAATCCAATTATAATAAGGGTATTTGAGGGGCATTGAATCCATTTCTGCATTAAAATCATTTCATCAAAATCCAAAATTAGGATTTGAGCAATATTCTCTAGTTGAACTTTGATGTTAGCAAATCATAAAAGGTAGAAATCATAGAATGTTAATTCTTCTTCATTGGAAAAATCCTTGATCAACAATTTGTAGATATACAACAATATTGTTGTAATGAAGACTGCACCCCTGATTGGATTGCTACCCAAAGGTTTGAGTGCATTGGATTTCTGCCCTAAACCTTGCAAGTTACCACCCTACTAGAAGACTCCAAAATAATGCCCATGAAAAATGAATGGCAAATTACCCACTTTTCCTTTCTCTTACATCCCTTCAAACCCTCAGTCTCGCCCTTTTCTATTAAGCCTTGTTTTTTTTTGGGTAATAAAATATAATCCTTGTGTGCCCTCCCCCACTTCAACTTATAACACATTAGGCATAAAGAATATCTTTATCACTTAAGATTCCTAAATTACAAAATAACAAATAAGAGAGAATTCTTACTTTTACAATACCCTTCCTCAAAGAAATCATAATTTCAACGATGCCAATGAAAATCATATAAATTTGGTTCTATTGAAAATCGACTCATATGAGTTCAACTAGCTAGTCCATGACCACCCTAGGTCTCCCAAAGCTCCACTTCTAAGCTCCTAATAGTAAAAATTAGAGCTTGTCAAAGACAACATGAAAATGATAAACACAGATTGGTCCCCCATGCCAATGAATCTCCTAAAATATAGGATCCCTCCAAAAAAAGAAAATGATCCCTATATTCCATAAAATGAAATAAAGCATATGCAAAGTTGTGTACACATAAGCTCCGCACAACCTATCAACCACTTACCACACTTTGTAATCATCGAAAACAAGTGGGGCCTGTTATCCCCGATATCTAGGGATAACTAGGAGATCATGATTCAAGCTTTCAAACCTTTCCTACAAACCGTGCGATAACAGGGCCCACAATGCAAGGTGCTCCAAAAGGGAGGCATTACAAGTTCTCCGCTCTTAAATTGCTTGCCAATAAGCAATTAGAGAGAGGATGAGACATTCTCAACATCGACTCGAAGCCAACACACACTCAAAGTCATCAATAACAAAGTCTACACTACCATTATCAAATGGAAAGGTAACTAATGCCCACGAAGTCATCATCATTGATTCCCACGCTAAACTCAAGAACACAATCCCATGACCACCATCTAAAAATTTAAGAATTGGTTGCTCCCAAAAATCCATCTCACATATATTGCCCCTAGGTCATAATTGTTCTCATACCACACTGATATAGTAGCAATCCCCACCTATACCTTAATGCTAGAGTGGGTTGACGCTAGTATCGAACTAAAACCATAATCAAATACAAACGGACAATATTGAAGCATTTGCCCAATCTATACTTCTCCTTTGATGCAATTCTCGCATATGTAACCCATGGGCTCAATATAATTTTCCCTCGAGTTGGAGGGGAACATGGATAACTCCTCATACACCAACATTTTAGTGAGACAAAATGGGAAAAAATGTCATCACGTGAATTAAAAGGGAAAGTTGTTCCTCCAAAATTTGTCTCCTTGTTCGTCTATTGTACCCATAAGCACTATGTGCTTTGTAGCACTATACAAGAACAAGTCCCTTGTGCCATTATGTGTACATGGATGAACCAACAAATGTTGGTGAACCCAATATGAAACATTCCACCACTCTTCCTTCACTTAGAAACATAACCTGGAACATAAAGCATCAACATGGGCGTGTTGATAAAGTACACTAGTAAAAGGGTCTTCTGCCAAGGTACTTGGGTCACTATAGAAAGGGCAATATCATGTGCCAAAATGTGCTACAAGGATATCATTGAAGGGCAATCCTTAAACACAATCCAAAGCATTGAATGTACTATTTGTAAGATACACACATCTCCCCCAACTATGAAGCGTGCACCATGTCCTTTGGAAACATGCATCACTAACCACAATGAAGAGAATCCCATCACAATGTTATCATGGTATAATTGTGTGATTGGTTAAATAAATTGTTTTTTTATGAAGTTGTTCCAATGGCCTTGTAAGGCATTCATTTATTGAGATAGTACTAGTGTTGCCCTCTTTGAAATGGCTTCTCCACTCTCTCCTTTGTCACCACGATCTCCAACAAAATCCAACAAAATCTTAAATAGAGTATGTGTGAAGGAAGTGAATTGTTGCCCAACTCAACTGACAAAATTGACATCATTTGTGGGTCATGGGCTATGTTTGGCACTAACTCAATAGGAGAAAAGTGCAACACACCCTCCTTATGCAAACCTCTTCAAGCCAACCCTACAAGAAGACTCCAAAGTGATACATATGAAAAATGAATACACTACCTTTATTCCTTGCTATTACATATTCAAACACTAACCTCATTTTACATACTTAAGTTTTGTTTAAGAGTCTAGGCCCTCCCCAACATAAAACAACACATTAGGTGTCAAATATATTGTTACAACTTAAGATCAAGTTCTTGGTCGTGACCTTAAAATGGATTGTTGTTAGTATTATTATTATTATTATTATTATTAGACTCACATAAACTCCCTAGAGAAACCATCATAACTCCAACTACATCAATTAGAATCACATAAAATCGGTCCCACTGGAACCCTAACTTGTACTTGATTCCCATGCGCTACTCCATGACCACCCGAGGTCTCCTGAAGCTCTACTTTTTAAAACTTAAATGTAGGATTTTACTCTATAATCGGGACTTTTTAAACAAAATAAAGCTCACAAGTCCATCACTTGAGCTCCAAATTGCACAAATAAGACCTCATCAAAAACATGAGAAGGACAAACACATAGATGGATTCCCCCGCACCACCTAATCTCCAAAAATCCAAGAGCCTTTCAGAAAAGGAAAATGATCCATTTTTTCCATAGAGTAAAATAAAGCATAGGAGAAACCATGCAAACATAAGCTCCCCACTTACCTATCAACCACTGACCACACTTGGTTCTTATGGAAAACAATTGGGCCCCACAATACAAGGTACTTTAAAAAAGGCACATTATACTGAACTTGAAGCCCTCACCTTTATTGGCAAGCTACACTATCACTTAACTACATGCCCTTTCCTACTAGGTAAACATGACAAGCTAAAGTTGACGTGTGTATTCCAATCTCCAACACCCTATCTTAAGTGACATTTTGGCTAAGGCCTCCTAGCATAACTCAAGCACACCCATCTTTGATACCATGTTCAAAATTGGATAAGCTAAGAATCAAAACATGACCTACCCTTCATTAATGAGTTCTCTATCATAAAACTACATGCCCTTTCAATAATTTTGATTTGCTATATCCATCACCTTCCCCTCAACCCATACTTTGGCTAAGGCCTCCTAGCCAACTTGGTTATAATCCCATGTAGAAAACTAAATAGGCTACCAACAAGCATTGGTTCATTGGTGAGGTTAATGGAGTATTACGCTATCAGCAACCAAGGCTCCATTTATTTATTGTCTCCCCCATTCAAATGGCATGAGTCACAACAGGGAGGTTGGGTGCAAAACACTGGTTACCCCTTAGATCAAGTGCATAAGACAAATGAAATTAGATCTATGCAGTGCAACCACTTAGGACATGTTTTTGAAGCACTTTCATTGACAAATTGCTCTACTGCTGAGCTACGTGCCCTTTCATGATAGGCAACATTAAAAATAGTTCAATGTCAAATACTATGCTGAAAATTGGACAAGCTACAAATCAAACGAAGAACGTACGTTATAGTTACACTGCACCATTGCTAAGCTACAGGCCCTTTCATGATAGGCATGCACTCTTAAGGTGTGATGTCAAAAGATAAATTGCTCTCTTTGTTTTAATATTTATTATAATTTGGCCTTCATTTTTGCCAAGAATGCCTTGATTTTGTTTTATGGATTTATCAAATAAAGACAATCATGCATCTTAGGCATAGATACTTCAAAAAATACCAGTATATTAGAGCCAACGCACTCCTATCGTTCAACTATTCATATCTTGCTTTTTCATAATGCTTTCGAGTGTCATAAAAGGTCTTCATATAATAATTTATAAGCATTAAAAATAAAGTGAAGAATCCCTAGCATGTCCACATATGCCTTTAGTTGAATCCACGCAATGCTCAAATACATCAGATTTGCTTTTACTAGCAACTTCAGCCTAATCAATGAACTTATGTTGGATGGGATTAGTGTTACACGACTTGTTGAGTCCAAATTCTTGCCAAGTGGGCTAAACTCAATGAAAAAGGATCAAACTTGTCAAGCCTCAATGTCTTTTTAGTAGAGTTACTCCCCTCACCATAACCCAATTGTAGATTTGGGTCATCGGAGAGCTCAGTCACTTGATCAGACTTGTCGAGTAACTGGACCATCCTTAACCTGATTGTGGATTCGAGTCATCAAAGGGCCCAATCACTGTTGACTTTGTGATTGGGCCCTTCAATGACCCGAATCCACAATCAAGTTATGGATGGTCCAGTTACTTGACAAGTTTGATCGATTTTGACCAATATTTACCCATTCTAAGTAATTTTGACTTTTTATTTGTCTTCTTTTTCCATAGACCATGTCATACCCTTGCTCATTGACTTTGTCAAGCTGTTCCCAAAAAGCAATGTGACTGTAGATGAGATACTTAAGGTAAAGCAAATCATGAATCTTGAAACATACAACTCTGCAAGCACAAGCTCATTGGCCATAAAAAATGATCCAAATAACAATCAGTTTATGCAGAACATAGACTACACAACTACCCTACATAAGGTAATCTGCCCCTATGAAGAAAGGGATGGCAAAGTTGGTATTTGATGGTATTTTATTTCGATTAAGGTATGCAGGGAAATTTTTAAAAGAGGCCAGTTGAAAACAAAATATCCTGTTAGTACTTAAAATTGGTGACATGAAACTTGGGCCATCAAGTAGGAACTCTTATTAGCAATAACCCAGTCATTACAAATAAATGGTACAGAGCTGCCTTTGCGGATTCTTGACATTTCTTAATACCATCCCTGAATGAAAATATGCCTTATTGTGAACAAAATTACCTCACTAACAATGCAAAGACAAGTCACAATATTATGTGACTGCTGCAGATTAAGTGGCTCTATTACAACGACTGGAAAAAGCAATTTCTAAATCCAATATACACAAATGAATTTAGGGAATATCGCAACACAGCTCAACATGACGGGCCGGGAAATTCTTCATCACCGGTCACAGAATAGACTACAAGTGAACAAAATGCTGTTACTTGTGAGAGGAGGATCAGAAACCAAATTAATTGTACGGAAACCATCATCTTTCGTCAGTTTCATAGCTTGAAAGTGCAGCATCCGTCAGTACAGAGAAAAGTTGTGTGTCTACAAGAAGCTGCAACATCAGAGCAACAATGTCAGGAAATGTCCTACAGTCTGAACCAACTATGTAAAGATTAAAGTTATATTGCAGATACTCCATAAAATATTTATTATTTCCCGCAAGGCCATACATAAGCAAGCAAACTGCAGAAATGCTGGTTCACAATTACCAATATCCTGGTTCCTAAGTAGCATAATATATCCTATAATTAGGATAATTCAACACATAGATATAATGCTAAATTCCCAAAAGATATTAATGATGAACAGAAAAATGAAAGATATTCCATAAAGATCAAAGTTGTTTTACAGACATCATAAAACCTGATACAAATGTCTCCCACTAGTTGTGCAAGCCTTGCTTATTATTCGCCCCTATCATGATGCTTGCAATTTGCTTAGGTTGCATCTAGAATCAGTTTCACACTGTAAAGAGAGAGAACATTGAAAGTAACTTTGTACTGGACTCTCTATTTGTTTGTTTCCCAGGAAATCTCATGTATGAATGTCAAGGATGGTGTTTGCAGTGCCAACTTCCAAGGCAAGTGTGAATTAAAAGCCAGTGTGGATGATAGTGCAGGGCCCAAGCATTAATAACAGGCAGAACTCTGAATGGCCATTGTCATGAAGAGATCACGCACGCACATGCCACTACTGAAGATAGTAAGTTACTAAAGATAAAGTAAGGTTTGTGACTAATTAATAACAAGGACAATAATAAATATTTAAGTACTCATCTTAGATGTGCATTCCTGCTTTTAAAGTAGACAGCATCACATTGTGATTTCCACCTAACTCAGAACTAATACAACAAAAACCCTAACATAATTTGATTGCACGTATAATTGGTATTCAATTAAGCAGTGTATTATGAAGAGACATATGCCCTAAGGAACACACGATAGAAATCAAATGAGACCAGCTTGCTTGAGAAACTCTCCCAAACAAGCAAACATTAATAAGGAATCTAGTACACATATGACATGCACATAATAAAACACTTTAAGGAACAAATGGAACCATCAAATAGAATTAATACCCTATCATGGTGTGCAAGAGAAATGTTATAGATATTTTGCACGTATAGTAATAAAGTTTTGCTATAAGGCAACTCACAGACTCAATAACAAATGGGAGACACATCAGTAAATTTCCAACAACCACAGAAAGAAACCAACGATTTTCTAGAGTTCATGCAATTCTTTCCTGCCATAAAAGACAGCCATGCCTACGGAACAAACAGTAAATAAAAATCATTCTAACAGCAAGGCTCCATCATAGATCCACTATAAATTGATGCTTTAATGTTGGACATTGCTAGCAGACGTCTGGTTACTTTATGCACGCGAGAACAAGGAGTGATATGAGGTATAATGAGCTTGCATTGAGAGTTAGAAAATGTCATGAGAACAATACGAAGCTCCACACAGTAAAATCAAGAAAATCTAAGGCAATTGATTTAGGCAAGTAATGTTGTTACCCAAATATTCATGTATAACCAATGAATGAATGACTGTACGAGATTGTGCAAGGCGATTTATGATAAGGTTAATACTTCATATTTAATGGTGTAAGATTAGGATAAATCTAGCCTTAACCCTAGATGTGGGACCACTAGGGTCACTGACTAACAACCCAATGAGCCCACAGGTAGGGCACTAGAGGGTACTAACATAACCTAATGGGACCACAAGTCAGTCACCATAGGGCTGCAAGCAAAGTTGCACAGGCACTGTCTCCAGGAACTGGGACACCCGCTCTTTCTGTTTCCATGCTCCCAGGTGGAGTGGGTAAGAAACACTCCATAATCATCAGGAGCACTATTGGGAACTTGGTTACTTCTTGGGAGCATTTTTCCTTCAAAAACCACCATTTCATAGCACGTTACAGTTGTATGGGAGTGGTTCAGTTTCAACATCACAGTCCATTTTAGTTCCTTTTCATATTACCTGGTGGCTTCATTGGTTAGAATGTCAGCCACTGATCTAGCAGAGTGTCACTGCATCTCCCTATTGTATCTATAGATTGCTTGGGTGATATCTACAGATTTGTTTCCCTTGCCACTTTGATCACAATTGCTAATGAAGGGTCACCTTTCCAGGGCATGATATACCTGCAACTAGCTGTTCCCTTACTGCTACAAAGTTGTTCTTAAGGATTACAAAAGCAAGAGTGTGATCTATGCATGATTAACACAACAGTAATTGTAGGAGGATACTCACTGGTTTACCAAACTCCCTACCAAGTTACTATATACCCAAGTCTGACATTGAGGATGATCGAGAAGGCACAAGATGGATTAATAAACTGAAAAACTATTTCACCTACATGATGAGGAAGAGAAAATTAGCATTGCATCAATGCACTTGGATAAATTGGCTTGTGATCAGTTCTTATGGTGGAACTCCAAATCTCAAGGACTAGCAAGAGATTGGCACACATTCAAAAATAATTTTTTCATGTGTTTTCAGGATATAGAGGAGGATGAAATCTTTGTCAAACTCACCCAGTTCCAACCATTAGGTTCAGTGGAGGAATATTTTAATGATCTGTATGTACTAGCCACTCGTGTCGTATACCAATCCGATAAACATCTACTGCATATTGCCATATTAGGGTTGAAAACAAATATAAAGAACAAACTCGAATTACTAGACGTCAAGGATATCGAGCAAGCATGACAAAAAGCCAAACTCATTGAAGAAAAACACATGTCCTATCAACAATCCCCTTATTCTCAATCTGAAAAATCAAGTTCAAAATATATCCCTACTCACCTAAGGAACTCACAATTAGATAAAAGGATAAGAATCAGTGTTTTAGATGCAATGCACCCAATTGGAGTCCAGGGTATAAATGCAAGGACAAAAGGTCCTTTCTATGTGAAAAAAATAATAATAGCGATAGCTATTAGCGACAAGGAAGAGGAAGCTAGGGACACACCTTCTTTCGATGAAGGCACCGATAATGAGGAATGTAACAAACAGAAGTCCACGCCAACACTTTCTATCACCGCAATGATGTGTATTACTCAATAGCAAACTCTTAAAGTCCTTAGCTACATTAAAAAATCTAAGCTAACAGTTCTTATAGATAGTAGCAGTTCACACAATTTTATAGATACAACAATAGCATGACAATTAAATCTATTTGTCTACCCAACTTCCAATTTCTAAATTGTGATTTTGGTGGACAAAATTACTTCTTGCAATGGAAAATACAATAAGGTAGAAATGCCTATCAATGACTACTAATTAAGATCTCCAATATATGTCATGGTGATCGAGTGGGGGTAGACATTGTCACAGTGATGCAGGAGCATATTCTCTCAAAATCAATCTTGCTGAGCAGACCTAATGGGGTCTTGGAATTTACCAAAGGGAGTGGGTTCCCTTAATGAATTAATTGTATTTCCCTAAGTTTGCAAGTAGATTCTAGAAGGTTTTAGATATGGTGAGTTGTTTTTATTCTTCCATATATTGTAATCGAATCTGCTTTGTTAGCAGATTCTGAGGTTTAGAGGGGATGTTAAAAATCTGAGTTTTTCTTTTCCAAGTAATTAGTTGAGCATATTTAGGATCTGAAGTGATCGGGAAGTTATATTCCTTGTATCTATATTGTAAGTCTTTGGGCATGAATGAATAGAGGTGGCCATGGACAGAGAAGTGCCCAAAAACTGTGTAATCAGGCCAGCAGAGGGGTTTGAGGCCAACCCAGGTGCCATAATTTTTGGTATCAGAACACAGTAACGCTCCAGGAAAGTGCACCGCGTGGAAAGAAGGTAGCTGAAAATGGCGTGAATTTCTGATCATTGAAGGATTAAAGAAGATCCAATAAAGTTTTGAATTTATTGGAGTGATGTGTTGATGAATATGTCGATGTGTTAAGTGTCATGTGGATCGAGTGCATTCTGAAGGGATCAGAGTGGTGCGGCGGAAGCAAAGTTTTGTGTAGAGTTAGCAGAGTTCAGACTAGAGATCTACAGCATGCCTAGACCTCTAATAGAGAAAAGGGAAGGCAACAGGAACTTGTTGCAAACGACAGAAACTGTAGAGGGCAGATTTGATGAGGGCTGCAAGGTAATTATGTATTTATATTTTGCAATTAAACACTAGTAAATAAATATATGTGGTTGACAGGTAGCAGCAAGAGAGAAGGAAGTGTGGCAGAAGGACCCTCACAACAGAAGGAAGCTGTGATAACTTTGAATTGAGATTGGAAGATGGGAGAACAGTGAAAGTTCTCAAGAGAAGGTGAGTAGAAGTGTAGAAGCCTAGAGGAGCAGAGAAAGCTCAGGAGGTTCTAAGTGGAGAGAACCAGAGATACCAAAAGGCCAGGTTAAGGAGAGAAACTTCGTGAGGTATTTTGTAACAAGGTGAAACAGACTTGTTACTGCAGAGGCTATTTGCAGCTCACTGTTGAGCATTGTGAAGCTCAGAGAGATGGAGATGACTAGAAACAGACAAATTAAGGGTTAAGAGAAAAGAAGCCACAGAAAGATGACAGAAAGATGAGTGACGAGAAATATGACACAGAGATAGTTGAGATGAAGGAACAACTCAGTGTTATGATTTTGAAGTGAATGGATTTTTAAGCAAAAGGTCAAGTGGCCTATCAAGCAATTGATTTCAAGGAAGTTGAGACAAAAGTTGAGGCACAGGTAGACTGCTTGGATCAGAAGAGAGGAGAAACTCAGTGGAGTTGACTATGGACAGAGATCCATGGAAGAGGAGACAAAAGTTCACATCTGTGAACCAGAACAAGGACCAATCCTTGGAGAGGATGAAGATGTTGATGAGAGCCCTGCTAAGAGTCACAGGAGTTCAGATCAGCATAAGCAAGAGATACTTGAAGTATCAACCGAGACCAAGAAGTCTCAAAGTTTTCAAACTGATAGTTTGTGTGTGATTGTAGGTATTGAAAAGCATAAAGATGGACAACCACCAGAAGTTGTCATAGAGGAAGATGCAGAAGAGGACAAAGAAATTGAAGGACAACACTCAGATGTAGTGCCAACAGATTTTGAAGAAGAATGAAGGTTGTTGGAAGAGTGGCTAGCAAAGCCCAAGATTTGTGAAGACTATAAAGAGCTTGATAATTTAGATTATAACCAGCAAGTTACAAAGGAACAAATGGTTCCTGTTATCGCAATATTTGTGGTTGTGCAAAGCACCACCACAAGGAACAAGTGGCTTCAACTTGAGAGACAAGGGCTTCGGGAAAAGTTTACCAAAGATATGTTGTTGAGGAGAATGACTCAATCCTCCCCGACAACGGCGCCAAAATGTTATCGCAGGATTTGTACTAGTGCAAAGCCCCATAAGTCCATAAATCTTGTGTAACTACAGAAAATCCTACCACTATCACCTTAGTAAGAACTTCTCACGTTTTAGTGATGGAAGAGGTCCACCACAAGGGAGGCTTCCTAGTGACCTCAAGGGATCAAAGTAGCAAGTAAAGTAGCCAAGCCTACCACCCCCTCTCTTGATCACCGAAATAAGGTCTAGGTCAAGGAAAACTAAGAGGTATAAGGATGTTTGAGTACCTGCCTAGAACAAGAACACTTTATTGCATATATATGATTATTTCCAAGTTCATATTGTCTCATTTATGGGTGCCTTTGTGGAGGGAGAGCTACATCCTTGAGTTACCCTTTGTTTGCAATGCAACATTTTTCTAAGCCCTTTAGTTGCCTTTTCCATGCAATTCCAAGTTCAATTCAATATGGTGCGAACAAGGAATAAAATACACCATACGCTCTACCTTAGAAAGCATTTTTTTATTAAGTCTGAACATTGAGTGTTATGTGCAATGGAAATAAAAGAGCACCACAATGCCACTTGAAGTTAGAACACATTGGATGCTATATGCAGTGGAAATAAAAGAACACCGCAATGCATTCCCCCTTCAAGCGGGACGTTTTTTTTTTTCACTTAAAAGTCTTTTATTCCTTTAGAGAAGCGTTTCAAGTCTCTCGGGACTTTAGGGTGAGCATTTCTGTGTGATGTCAGCTACAACACCTTTGGGCCTTTGATCCATTGACGAGGTGTAAATATGATTCCCAATTCGTTTGGTGTCACTTTACACTCTCACTTAATTTGTCAACCCGGGGCTTAGTTTATACTTGTGAGACACTCGGTGCAGTATACACATAAAATAACTTTCACCAAGCTATCGGAAAAGACCAACTAAACTAAACTATGCATAAATAAATAAAAAGCATAAAAAGATGAAGTCACAGTGCTGTAACCCCCAACCCAACTGGTGGTACCTCTTAGGGTAAGATCTCTGAGCTCTCATAACCTTACGCCCTCATGTGTTCACCTAATGGGGTCACAGATAAAGTGATTCTGTAGCACACCAAAGCAAAGCAAAGAAAACTATCTATTTCATTTTAACTCACACATTAAAATATCAGAAATGAAGCTATCACTTCGTTAATATGCCAGGACTAGATTAATAAATCATATAATTCCCCAATTTACAACTTTGTTAATGATATTCCAAATATTGTTACAGAAAATCATATAATTCCCCAATTTACAACTTTGTTAATGATATTCCAAATATTGTTACAGATAAGGAATGCAAGCACAGATTTGAAATATAGTATTAATATAAGCAAAGAGTGATCAAACAATTAATAATCTGCATAAATCTAAGTCCTAGCACATCCTACTCATCATTCTGCAGCTTGACACAGGTGGCCATTATGCAGCCTGCGTCCAGTCTATAGCATGCATTTAACTCAAAAGGAAATTAACATGAACTAACAACTATTTAGAAACTAATAACTAATAGCTATATGCTGAAAATAAAATAATACAGAGCCGTACCTGTGAGTGGGCCCAAGCTCACAGGCAGGCCTGTGCTCACAGTTAATAATTCACCAGTACAAAATTAGATTACTACTCCACACATGAACAACAGTACTATATTAAATCAGCAAAGTAACAGAAGTCTGGAACAACTCATAGTCTTTCCACCATCACCCGTACTAGGCGTCCCTTTCTCTTATGAGAGCACACATATTTATACAATAAAAGGGGGTCTTAAGCTCTAAACATGGAGCAACAACCTCCCCCTATTACACTGCTAAGTGGTTTAACAAACTCTCAAAATAAACTAAACTGTTGTCCTCTGATTGGTTGCCAATATGATCCATCAATCAACCAATGGGAACATAGATGCCTTCAGTTGTGCGCCCAAGTGGTTATGCTGCACATGCAAAGGTATTTTGTATGTTGGCTACTGAGCTCACAGATGTACGCTAAAGGTAAAGTATATTATAAATCTTTTATATATAGCTTCTTGCCAATATCATGTGCAAATTAGACTTGGCAATATCATGTGCAAATTAGACTTGGAATCTTCACACATTGGATGCCTTTGATCTCATGATTTGTCCAGCTCCACGGACCTGATATTTCAGCCAATGTATTATCCATCATTTCCAGACTCCATGGCTTATTAGTTAGATGTCTCGTACTTGTGTACCCGTTCCTATTTTTAGACTGTCATGTGCTTATACTGAAGGTATGCGATGCTGAATCTTAAATTGCGCATATGTTGAAGATTCCTGCTGATATAATAGCACTGGAGCTGATATATTTTAAGTGCTGATATATAATAGCGTTGGAGCTGATATATTTAAGTGCCAGTTATGCACTTAAAATAAAACGCTGGAACCTTGCTGAATTAGTATCATGCTGGGAATAAAAATAGTAATTTCCTTTGATTTTACACTGGATATGCCGAGCCCTGCTGGTTTTAATCTTTCAATTCTGATATATCTTGTTGCTGGAGATATTAATTAACATGCTGATTTATAATTTGTGGCTTATGTTGGAAATATATTAATTTCCTTCCAGCTGATATACATCTTAAAATACCGGCAGTGGCACCTGCAATTCTTCATATACCTGGAATACTTGGACTTTATAAACATGGTCAGCTTTATTTACGCGGTTCTAAGCTGCTAAAGCCTGATTCTGTAGCAGGCGGCTACAGGTATTCTGTGGCAAGCTAATTTGAAAACATATGAACCCCACAATTATAGCAGCCATCACAATGACATAAGTATGTGAACCTTTAAAGGAGAATCCTGTAACAACTTGTCCACATTTGAGCTGTCACTTCAAAAGTAAATACAGAACACGCTACTTCCCCTAATGTTAATCAGAAATCCAATGAAATATTAAGAAGGAAAACATCTTGATCCTAAATCCCGCACATGGGCATTAAAATGGATAAGACAAGGTTATATGTAAATGATAAAGTGTTAAAAGGAAGGAAAAGAAGATGTCAAATGATGGTAATTTTGTGGCTCATCACCCCTTCTTCCCATGAAATGAGGTACAAACCCCTCTTGGGGTCAATGAACCCGAAAACCCAAAAGATGAGGAAGCAAAGGGGAAGAAGTGTGGAAAGTGGTAAGTATGAGTGGGAATGGTACAATGACCCTTCAAGGAAACCCCCCAGTAGCGACCCTTTTCCCGAGGGTGACCAACTTACTAGGATACCATGACAACCACCAAGGTGAAATTAGGCAAAAGACATTATTTCCAAGCAAACGTTCCATAATCAAGAAATGACTCTTTGCAACATGCTCAAATGCCTCAAATATTAAAGTGACACTTACC
>CBVK0100485797.1:0-18180 GCA_900067695.1 Picea abies
AAATCTGTCTCTGTGTATACTTTATGTGTGACTGATGGTCTTTATTTTTACTTTTCATATACTATATATTGTTGATGACCACATGAAGAGAGATTAACAATGTTTAATAAGTATAAAATTGTTTAAGCTCACATACAACTGATTCACCCCCCCCTCTTAGTTGTTTTAGTATTTTCAACATTCTCAACTCACGAAATTTGAACTGAGTAGCCAAGACATAGAGAATTTTGTTATGGGAGGGTTTCGGAACACAAAAATAACCCTGAGATTTCCTCCCCTCGGTGGAAACATTAGGACTCCAAAACAAACTGAACAAGTTTGGATTTGAGCCCACTTGGGTGTCGACGGAATTTTTTTGGACATAATGATACTAATGACTATTATGCAAATGTCCAATAGGTGACAGTAGGATTGAAAAAACTATAAATTTGAAATCCATTTAGCCCTTCTACCATTTTGATTGATAATGGAGGCACTAACCCAACTGAAAATTGAACCCTGTCACTCATTTGAACTAAGATCATGTGACTTGAAATTAATGTCTGATACTCTTCTAGTGTTTGATAAGTCACTATATGCTTTAATGAACCTATGAATGTAACCCATTGATACACTTTAATGGGAAAGAGCCATATTAACTATGACTTCTACTATTGTCTTTCACTAGAACCAGATCTTAATACACTACTAAGAGCAACCCTTGTGTCAGCTCAGGTAGATATGAAAATGATAAACATCATGTTGATCCCAAAGCAGATTTTTGGGTCTACAAGGCCCAAAGGAGATAAAGTCGAAAATATATTAATTTAATGTCCACTTACCCTAAAGTATGTTATGTTTAAGGATAGATCTATATGGGAACATGTACCTGTTAAATTTAGAGTTGTTATTAAGTTCTTTACAATTTACTAGACAACAATAGCATAAGCAGGATCATTGAGAGAAACACAATCACAAAGTACACAACATTTTATCTTGGGAAACCCTCATGGGGAAGAAAACCCAGCAAAAACTTCCTTAATATAGATTGCCAATACAATGCCAAGATAAAAGACAAGACCACCAAGAATAACCAAAATTGAGCATGCGTCTCTCTCTCCTTCTTCTGACAACTGCAGTTATCTCCCAAAAGATGTGCACTAGATGAGTGGTTGAACGAGTGAGTGAGTGAATGAGACGCTAGCCTCTCTTATTTATACTAGTTGAGGAGCGTTATGGTTGTGTATTTTCATCAAGTAGGGCCAACTTCTTCAACTAGTGGCTAAAACCACTTTAATTAGCCCTAGGGGCCGACTTCTCAATTAGCACCAATTAACTAGGGTTTGACCAATCCACAAAAGGGGATTTGGTCATAAATAAGTCCCGACATGATCAATCCACAAAAGGGGATTGATCCATAAGATAATAACTCAATTATAATTAGAATATTCTTCACAGTTACAATATTTCAACACTCCCCCTTAACAAGAATGGTATTCTACAATACAACATCATCAGGAGAGAGAGAGGGCAGTAACATCATCAACATCTGGAACACTGACTGGCACATCTATAAATCATCAAAAGTTTTTCTCATCATCAATACATCATCATTCACAACATGGAGCTGGAACAGTATCATCATCGTCATTCACCGCATGGAGATGGAATAGCATCATCATCATCATTCACAGCTTGGAGCTAGAATGGCATCATCATCATTCATAGCATGCAGCTGGAATGGTAGCATCATCATCATTCTCTGTGTCAACATCAATTAGTATAACACTAATTCAACATCATCAATCAGTGCAAGACCGATACACCATCATCAACATCTTCAACATGAAGTTGAAGTAGCATCATCATCATCATCTTTAGCATGAAGTTGAAGCATCAACATTAATAGCATGAAGCTAGAATAATAATATCACCAACATGAGGTTGGTACGCCAACATTAACTGCACGAGGTTGGTACAACAACATCAACAGCACGAGACTAGAGCAACATCAACAACACGAGGTTGAGACAACAACAACATCAACACGAGGTTGAGATAACAACATCATTAACATCATTAGCATGAGACTAAGATAACAACATCATCAACATATAGCAACATAATGAGGTAGGTGTAACAACATTTTGTTGTACTCTAACAGTCCCTAGGGAACTGCCCAAAAATCATAAGATTCCCTAGGATATAAAATCCTAACGGAGCTACCACGTGGTACTCTGATATACCATCCTTATTGAACCTTCAGGATCTTCCCGGGAATCATGAGATTCCCTAGGATTATAAAAATCCTAATGGAGCTACCACTGCTGACCACAGTTGGCATATACATGCACAGGTACTCTGACAGACCGTCCTTACCAGACCTTCGGGATTTGTCTAAGGATGATCAGTCCCCTAGGATATAAAATCCTAACTGAGCTACCCGATGTTAGTCAGAATACCATAGTATCATCAACATCACTCCCCCTTTCGAGGGAGGTCATTTCAGACTATATCAAGCTTGTCTCGAAAGTATTCAAACTTTACACGAAACATGGGCTTAGTCAACACAACTACAATCTGTTCATCTATGCCAACATATTGGAGTTTTATATCTCCCCTATGCACCATATCATGAATGTAGTGATACCGGATTTCTATGTGCTTCAATTTATCATGGAACACAGGGTTCTCTGTCATCTTTATACAAATCTAGGTATCACATAGAATCACGGTGGGTTCCATCTTCATGTCAAATAGAACTGTCAACAACTTTCGAAGCCATATGGCTTCACAACTGGAAGAATATGCAGCAATGTATTCCTCTTCTGTCGTGCTAAGAGAAATATTGGATTGCTTCCTACTCTGCCATGAAGTCATGGCTAACCCCAGACTGAAACAACATCATGAATTGCTCTTTATATCATAAACACTTACAACCCAATCTGAATCTGTATAACCAATCAGTCTGAAGTCATGATCTCCAGTATAACAGAGACCAAAGTCCAACGTACCCTTAAGGTATCTCATCACATGTTTTGAAGCAACAAGGTGAACACGTCTAGGATTTACCAAGTACTGACTCAAGGTGTTTACAGAAAAACATACATCTGGCCCGGTGTTCGTCAGATACATCAACGATCCAATGATATGTCTGTACAATGTAGCATCAACCAATTCTGACGAACTATCAACCAGGAGCTTCAACTTTGTTTCCATGGGTGCATTCATGGCTTTACACTCCAACAAGTCAAACCTCTTCAGTGTTTCAACTGCATACTTCCCTTGGTTAAGGAAGATATTCTCTGGGCTCTACCAAACTTCAAGACCTAAGAAATAATGCATTAGGCCTAGGTCTTTCATCTCAAATTGTGCAGTGATCTTCTTCTTACAATATGTGATGAGTTTTTCTTCTCCAGTTAAGAATAAGTCATCAACATACAACAGCAATATAATTGGTCCATCATCCACAATATTGAAGTAAATATTGGGATCAACTTTACTCTTGGTAAATCCCAAGCTCATCAGAAACTATCAATCCTATCATACCAAGCTCTTGGAGCTTGCTTGAACTTCTAGACATGAATCTTCTATATTCAACTTTAAATCAAATTTTCATATCTCATTGTACCAACTTGGTACACTTGCTCAGCTTCAACTTAGTATGCACAATCATGTGCTAGCTCTATGTGTTTTTTGCAAAGCATTATTTGTCTCATTGTCTAAGAGTATGTCTTCTACTCTCTCTGCAATTGTTCCTCTTGGAACTGGGACTCTATACCTACATCTTTTCTGAAGCTGAGAATCATTGTAGCTATTGAATTCTAAGAGTAGTTCCTCTACTCTATCACGACAACAACTTCATCTGAAACTGAGAGTGGCTCAATAACTGATACTGAAAATAACTCTTATTCTTTCATGGAGGTAACTCTATCTTCTATTGTAATCATGTCTCCATGGCCCAACTAATGTACTGCACCCACTGCCACTCAATTCTAAATATGGGGATTTCTCCCTCTGCATCTCATATTGTATATGAATCATAGTTGTTCTGGTTGTCTTCAAATACTGGAACTATTTCTTCGATTACTGGATTAAGTGTCTCGTCATAGTCTTCTCCCTCTTGCTGGGAGAATCCTCTAGACACAATTCAGGCTTTGTACATCTTTATACTATTATCTGCAACATGCTTGATCTGTTAGATCAATCTTGGAAGTCAACATTGACTTCCCTTCTAGTCTCACAGAAAAATCCATATCCCAATCCTTCTGACTAACTTCCTTCTCTGTCACTGAAACAAAGGAATCTTCTTAGGAGATTTCATGTCTCCTTGAAGCTACGATCTAGTCTTCTGAACTCTTGGCATCTGTCTACGAGTCCTGGAAGATGTCTCATTTTTCCATCTGATCCTCACTGAGATCAGGCTCACTTTGTTCTCGATTTCTTCTAAGTCTACCAGAACTTCATAGTCTCTACAAGATATACTTGGTGTTGAATACCAAGTCTATATATGAAAAGCTAAATCAGACTTCAAATGAATTCTACTTCCTATCAAGGTGGCTTCATTATCCTTTGAACAAGTCTACTGTGAGTTCTTGTTCTAATGTTCGGTCATCTTTGGAGTCTTCTGCTCCTTACAATCAATCTCCATATGAGATACTATGGATCTCAAAAAATAGCTTCCTCTTCGTCTTCTTTGGTACATGATTGTATATGGTCATGTACATAGTCTGCTTCATGTCTCATCTAATATGTTGCCTTCTGCAACCTTCACTATAGCTTCCCCAGGGTTATCACCTGTGACCTGAAACAAGGTCAACAAAACAAGAAGCAAGAATAATACTCTTTTGATAATAATAATAAAACAATAGCACGAATAATCATCATAGTATATCCTTTAGAGCTATCACTTGTGACCTACCTAAAACAAAGATCAAAAGTAAGAAATACGATACGAAATGAGATCAAAACTCTTCTAGTATTGTGATCAAACATTCCTCCATGGTAACCTGGAACCAACATAAGCAGTTTCTCCTAGAGGAGATGTTAGTTGTATATGGTAAATGACTACAATAAGCATTTATTGCAGTATGCTCACATGCTACCAAGTATAATACTTTTCAAAGATTGTTACATCAATTATAGTGTTTACTTGTAATGAGGTAGTTATCAGACTTGACATGTGCAAGTTTGAATCTTATCAACTTAATCAATCAAACCTGGAACCTGGAGTCTTGTCCTCAAAAATGAGTGTGTTATTTTTCTTCCAAGTCTCCTTCAGTCAAGATGACAAGTGCTTTTTTCAACCTGTCCTCTATACTAAGACAATATGTTATCTTGACAGAAATCTAAGTTGGACAATAAACTCTAATCTCATTCTAATACTTTGGCTTCAATTTTGACCAAGGGTTAGTATGATGGTCATAACTTCAACATACAACCTATATGTCAAAATAATAACAAATAGATGCATATCAATATAATCAAACATGGGGTGCATTATCACTCTGAATGGGTTAGATCTGAGATCCTTCTGGGTCTCTGATTGCCAACAGAGCCTTTCTCCTACAAGTACCCCTTTAGAATAATAATACATTTTGACCATATGTAAGTACATACCTATATAAGAATAATAAGAGTGTTTTGCTAGGGTAAGGTGCAAGGATAATAAAACAACAATCCCGGCACCTTAGAAAACTTTCATTGCATTCGGTGTTGGCACTGCAACTGGTGCTGCAATTGGCATGAAGAAACTGGCACTGCAACTGCAAATGGTAATGCAATTGTAACTAGTACAAGTACTACAACTAGTACTGCTACTGCAACTGCAACTGCAACTTAGGGTTTTATGAGGAAACCCTAATTTTCCAACTTTCAAATTTTGGAATTCTGATCCAGGGACTAGATGTGTTGGGTTAAGGTGAGTATGCTTGAGATGTCAGATTTCAAAAATTTCAATTTTAACCCCTTGAAACTAAGCCTATGCAAATTTGAACCGATACTTCTGGTACTAGTTCCCTAGTTTTCTGGTTTTTTGGTACCAATGAAAACTAAGGTTTCACTTTCCGGAGGTTAGGCTAGGGTGCACTTCCCTAGATGGTTTTTAGGTTGAAATTTCCTTCCAACAAAAAGCCCTAATTTTCTTGTACAACAACAGTGACGTTTTTGGTTACCAAGAGAAAGGTGCTCTACTCAGTTTAGCTCTGATACCATGTTAAATTTAGAGTTGCTATTAAGTTCTTTACAATTTAATAGACAATAATAGCATTAGAAGGATCACTGAGAGAAAGACAATCACAAGGTACACAACATTTTATCCTGGGAAACCCTCATGGGGGAGAAACCCCAGAAAAAAATTCCTTAATATAGATTGTCAATACAATGCCAAGATAAAAGACAATACCACCAAGAATAACCAAGACTGAGCATGCGCCTTTCTCTCCTTCTAGCAACTGCAACTATCTCCCAAAAGATGTGCACTAGATGAGTGGTTGAGTGAGTGGGTGAATGAGGCGTTGGCCTCTCTTATTTATACTAGCTGAGGAGCGTTAGGGTTGTGTCTTTTCATCCAGCAGGGTCGACTTCTTCAACTAGTGGCTAAAACCATTTTAATTAGCTCTATGGGCCGACTTCTCAATTAGCACCAATTAACTAGGGTTTGACCAATCCACAAAAGGGGATTTGGTCATACATAAGTCCGATAATAACTCAATTATAATTAGAATATTCTTCGCAGTTACTATATTTCAACAGTGCCAAGGCATTGAATGGAGTTCCTTGGGTGCTAAGTGGCAAGTTCAACACATAAATATGAGTTCCATGGATTTGGGGAATCTATCAGTCATTCTACCTATGGATTGCTTTGTCTTTGTTCACTCCTTGGTCATGAATGGAATTAATCATTAACCTGTACTCAACCAACATCAATCGACTTGCAAATCACCTATGGGCCTAAGCATGGGATTGATGTGAGTGTGACTTCACAAACAATAGGATTTTATGGCGCCTCGACCATTGATATTCATAAACATACGGCATTGGAGTCCTAGAGGGGGGTGATAATTGCCCGAAGGACTATAAGGCAAAGAAGGGGATTCCATCCCTGGGGTGGTGCAAGTTGGGGAAGAGAGTTGAATGGTGGAAAACAAGAGGAGTCTGCATGTGGTTATTTGTTTGACAATGGGTTTTGTGATGAAGTCTAGCCATCTATGGGAGTCATTTGTCCTTGTAGACTCATAGCCCCAGTTCAGGGGTGGCCTACTATTGAGAGAACCGAAGCAGCATAGCCTATAGTTGGGGGGAACATCCTTCATATGCAGCCAAACGGTGACATTTTTACACAAGACAAGTGTCATGATTAGGGTCTGTACTTAATGTTGTGTTTATCTTATGTACCTATGTTGTATATGGTTATGTGTGTTTATGCTTATTTATATTGTTGTTTTTGTTATGTTAGATGTTACATATCATGGTAGTAAGCATTGTGCATTCTTAATAAGGTAGAATTATGATACCAAGGGCACCTCAGTGTAAGAATCATACTAGATAGGGTAGTGACGGGTGCATATTTATGGTATTAGAGCATATTATACATAATAGTTAGCTTGTGGCAAGGCTGTGAACAAGCAATTATATAACAAATTGGTATCGGAGCTAAATATTGAGAAAGTGGGAAGGAATTTTAAAGCACCCAAACAAGGGACTGAGATGATCAAGTGCGTTACAAAGAAGTAAGAAAAAATCTTCCAAGTGCAAAAAATGAGACCTCCATAGAATGTAGAGTAGGAACAAGGTAAGAAGAAAGGATTATTCTCAATACAAAATCATAACAAGTTGTTCCTAAAATTTCCAAGATTTCCTACAAGACCGGGGTCTTACAAAGTCTTGTACAAGTATGTAAGAGGCCTTTATACGAAGATTTCTAAAATAATCATTCAAAACATATATCCACTCAAATCAATTTTAGGAAGGTTTCAAAAATAAGAAATCAATTGATACATCTACCCCTATCAATATAAGATTGTTGTTGCAGTTAGTCTACTATTACTCAAGGCCTAAAACGTTTAATGATGTATATCAAAGGACTAAAGTGTTTATCATCACTCAACATTGCGAGTTTCCCACTTAGCTAATAATAATAATAATGGAACACAACTCTATCTTAAAATAATATTCATCAACTACTTTTACCAAAATGGTTATAATTCTATAGAAACACTACATAGAATCTTTAACATCAAAAATGTTCAGTCCCCTAGTGATTGAAGAAACTTAGCCTTTTATATAAAATCTCTCTTGCTTTTCTTCGATTGCGTGTCAAGCATATAAAAGGTTGATTTCTTGTCAAGCTTTTCCGAATTGTATCAAGCTATGGGTTTTTCAATTGCATTGGGGTATGGTTTTCTCAATTTTTGAGTCAGGGTATGTATGGCTTTCTCAACATTTCCCAATTTTTAATTTTAAAGCTTTGTCAATTTTTCCGCATTTTTGTTTTTCAGACCCCTTGCCAAGCTATCGTTGTACATGATCCTAACCATTATGGAGACAATTTTCAGAATCCCTTGCCAAGTTAAATTATTCTTTTTCTGCCTCTGTTATGAAAAGAGGCAGAGGTAGAAAACCCTCCAAATTTTCTAAGAAAATAAGTTTCAAAGCCCCTTACTACAGATTTTCTTCTAGGAATATCCTCTACATACAAGTATCAATAATTTGTGCACTACTGAGATAATACCCTGGAGTTGAAGCAAGCGCTTTAAATGCCAAGCTATGAAATAACTGAATCCTCCGTGCACAGAGAGCATTTTCCCTTTTGAACTAGTCAGAGAAGTTTTCTCCTCTAGATTTCAAAAATTCCAAAAATTGAGTTGAAGATCCAGACCATGCTGTTGGGAAAGCTTATAACCTACAAGCTATTTTATAGGTGCATGTTCTGTGCTGGAAAATAATGTTTGCAGAACCACACAAGACACCGTGACCAACCTTTACTTCAGAAAGCTAATTTTAGAAGGCAACAGATATAATGTGGTCTGCACTGAAAGTGAACATAAAGCTGACTAAAACTGAGAAGGAATTCAAAGAAAATAAATATAAAAAATAGAATTGGTACACGACCTAGAATGTGTACAACACAACAGAATTTTTTGTTTCAACTCCAAGAAACAAAATTCATTTCTTGTTGAGAACAAATATTTCAAAACTTAACACACCAACTGGTGCATAAAGAGGCTAATAACAGAATCCCCTTTTTACAATCTTTTCTCGATCCATTTTACATCATAAATTGATGAAGTGCTATGCTGCACCATGGAACTTGGAACCATAATGACATCAGTACAAAATGTACTGCAAATTACAAACCCCAAAAAAAAATAACTATTCCTAGAGCTCTCTCAAACTCCCAAGGAAAAAGAACAATTTCAAATTAAAAAAGAATAATCCTGTACATATTCAAGCCGAAGATGACTTGCCATCTGCAACTTCTTGGGCAAATCGAAGCTTTACCTACAAGTGACTGGTGGCAAATCTTGAGAATCTCTACAAACATCCAAATTGAGGCTACTAAGTTAATTGAAGATGCCACTGAGGATTCTGTTGGCAGTACTTTTCTCTTTCCTTTTGCAGGCAAATCGAAATGTTAGTACAAAACAGCATGGTCCTTTGCATCCTTATCCATATTCCATGCGTGTACCCCGTGCATGCTGGGAAGAAATGGACTGAGAAATCACTTGGACCTTATCTGAGATTGAATATTTTTCTATTTATATTCAACTCGGACCTCCAGAGATGTTTTTGTATAAATAAATGATAGCCATGTTTCACAGGAATTGTGACTACATCTGTTTCTCGCTTAACCCAGGTGCATCCTATAAGTCCTGATTGGAAACCTGCAATAGAAAATTTAGTTAGAACTACTTAGTATCTACTATGTTCAAGGCAAAGAAAAGTAGAGAAGATGGAATCTGTTAAACTCACCTGAAATGAAACTGATTCTGTGTCACTTTATGATGTATTTGGAAGAAAGAGATGATCTTCGTTATTATGGTCACCATTTTGAACTTTTGGTGGGATGCAGCTCTTCTCATCCACTGTTTGTTCACTTGGATTGTTTTGGAATCCCCCCATGGGCATACTTACAAGCTCAGGAGACATAAAACCCTGCTGGAAATAAAGGTCGAGTGGTAAATTGGCATCCTGGAGAAGTCTCAACATACTCACACGATCAACTCCACCTGACAATTCCTCCTCTCGGTCTGGGTGACAATTCAAATCAATTTGGCCTTTGCTGACACCGCATTCATCTTTGCTAGTTCTACTACTATTGTAAGAAGCTTGCAAATTCAGACCCATGGGCAACATGACTCCATTACCTGGCACTTTACTATGAACCGTCTTTCCATCTCCATCACTACAACCATTCTCCAAACAATGGTTGCTTGGTTGTCCTTTTAGTGCACTGTCCACTTCTACCTCTTCCTTCACTAGAGTTTGCCTTTTCCTTGCCTTTTCTGCATCTTGTTCTGATTGACGCTTCTTACGGCGCATCATGAGTGTTTGAAAACGACGCTTAACAGTCAAACAAACAGTGCAGGTACAAGTGGGTTTATGTTTAGGCCCCATTCCACTAGGAGGCTGACTACAAACAATACATGTGCAACCAGGTCGGTGTCGAGGGTGTTTTGTAGTCTGAGCAATTAGAGGAGGTGAAGTACCATTTTCATTAAGAACTGCAGCATTGGCTAGTGTGTCTAGACCAGAAGAAGGATCTTGTCCCTTTAGACCCTGTGCAGCTTTTTGTTTCTTCAGATCTAGAAATGATAAAGAAAGCCAGTCAGACCAAGGTAACACAAATTGCAGAGCAAAAGTAAAATTATTACGGAACTGCATCCTTTACCCCAGACAGAGGTATCGACTTCAACCTATTCCATTTGGTGCAAACTTATCACTACAGAATTAAATGTATAAATAAAGAATTTTATTATTGTAGCATCTAATGAATATACCTATATTGAGGTGAAGACGTTCTTCTAATTCTGCAGAGCTTATTTCCTGAGGTGTTGAACAAGAAGCCCTACAAAACAAGGCCCAAACTCATCAATATGTGTTTCAACAATCCATGAACAATTACAGTTATAGAGCAGTAGAGAATATCCATACTGCATGCTGCCAATGTGTTCTTTTAGGATCTTGTCTGAAAGAAATTATTGAATTAACGAAACAAATATAATTAAATGAAGTAAAGATTATGTGTTACTGTTTACAAATTGCAAAGCCATAATCAGTAGAAGAAAAGAACTAACCTTTTTGAATCCCATGAATTATCGGCACAGGTCCATTGTATAGGCACCTTGACATCTAAAGGCAGTCTGCGCCAACGGCCACATTCATCACACTGAACCCACTGATCCTGCTCTCTGGTGGAAGATATAGACTTTTTTCAGTTTGTGATGATGACAAGATATAGGAAACCAGTGATGGTCAACATTGAAAGCTCACATGCAGACCATGAGCCAGTAATATAAGCATGCACACTAGAGGTTTAAACCTGATTTTTAAATTAAGATGCAAGGGTATCAAATTCTTTTGAATGTTATTCTTGACCCTATAAGGTATGAAATGTTTTACCTATTATTGACAAAGATCACGCAACAAAGCTACACCTAATATAAACAAAGAATTAGGCATCACAACTCCTTAACCATTGGAAAGGCAATAAAAACATTTTCAATTTAAAGTTTACTGGTGCACAAGCCCATACTAGCAATTATAGTCAACAAGCATCAGCACTAGCTGTCATTCCTCTCATATAAATGTAACATATATGTGTGTGTGTGTGTGTGTGTGTGTGTGTGTGTATATATATATATATATATATATGGAAATTTTGTCATCACTGGACACCACTATTGTGATGCTTTAAGTTCTAAAAGTCATTTTTATGAAAACATAAACTTCAACACTTGAAGCTAATCACAAAGGAGAGAGGAGTATTAATGTGGAACAAAATCCCATCATGGGGGTATGTCACTGTAGTAAGACACCTTGCAACTTTGGGCATCACATAGATAACAACCACAAGCCAAAGAGGGCCCACAAGGCATGAAACCGAAACCACCAGTGACATTAGTACTGGACTGAGGGAGGGTGATATCTCATCAATCCAAGGATTTGCACCTTCTTGTGCCCAACTAACCAAAAAATATGACCTTTTTTGGGACCACCTTAAAATTTTGCCTTGTACGCCCTCACTGGGATATTTTGAGCAGGATTGAGTTTTAAAGTCCTATAAATATTAAATTTCTGCTTTGGAGTTTTGTTTGATGGTTTTAGTGACCCATGATCCATTCCTAACGAGACAATCTTATTTTATTTTGACTAGATGCCTTATCTTGTTTTGAGGGCTTTTTGTCCTTTTGTATGGGCACGACCGTTTCAATTGTCATAACTTATACTTCCCAAATTCATTTGGTTATATCTCATGGTACTTAGAAGGATAATTTTGTGTGGACTATGTTGCTCCATGATATTGCCCTACCTTACAAATGTAGAAAAGTATTGTTGTTTTATGATTCTAGTGGTCTATGTGGGTGACATCATCATCAAAGATGCAAGGTTAAAAATTTTAAAATGATGGATTGTATAAAAACATACACCTGTGGAGACTGGGTTGATCATCAAAGATGCAAGGTTGATGCAATTCATAAGTTGGAATCTGATTTGTGTTCTGCTTTTGACTTTACTGATTAAGGCCTCCTACAATAGTGCTTAGGTGTAGAGGTTTGGCAGCCTAGTGGTTGTCTTTTTGCTTCTCAAAGTATACCAAAATCCTGTTGGAAAAATTTTAAAATGATGGATTGTATAAAAACATACACCTGTGGAGACTGGGTTGATCATCAAAGATGCAAGGTTGATGCAATTCATAAGTTGGAATCTGATTTGTGTTCTGCTTTTGACTTTACTGATTAAGGCCTCCTACAATAGTGCTTAGGTGTAGAGGTTTGGCAGCCTAGTGGTTGTCTTTTTGCTTCTCAAAGTATACCAAAATCCTGTTGGAAAAATTTTAAAATGATGGATTGTATAAAAACATACACCTGTGGAGACTGGGTTGATCATCAAAGATGCAAGGTTGATGCAATTCATAAGTTGGAATCTGATTTGTGTTCTGCTTTTGACTTTACTGATTAAGGCCTCCTACAATAGTGCTTAGGTGTAGAGGTTTGGCAGCCTAGTGGTTGTCTTTTTGCTTCTCAAAGTATACCAAAATCCTGTTGGAAAAATTTTAAAATGATGGATTGTATAAAAACATACACCTGTGGAGACTGAGTTGAAACTTTCAGCCACGTCTGATTAAAAACTATCTTGAAGGGAGAATAATATATCTTAATATATACCAAGCCATCTTTTATACTTGTAGACAGCTACATTTCCAGATTCGTGATGGCAACCAAAGTTGAACACTGGACTGCAACCAAGAGAATTTAAGGTATGTAAAAGGCACATTAATTTTTGGTATTTTGTACGGCAGTGGAGAGATTTGGTTGATAGGACATGCAGATTAAGATTGGGCCGGATTAGTGTTTGATAGGATATCTACAACAGAATATGTTTTCAGCCTCAGTACAAGTGCAGTTACTTGGTTGAGCAAGAAACAACATGCAATTTGACTTTCCTCCACTAAAGCAGAGTAAGGGAAATCAATGAAAGGAGCTTGTGAGACATTTTGGCTCAGAAGAATGCTTGTTCATTTGCAAGTTGAACATGATCAAACTATACTTCACTATGACAATCAGATTGTGTCTAGGCTGGCAAAGAATCTTGTCTTCCATGAGTGCACAAGCATGTGGAAATGCATTGTAATTATATTCAGCATCTTGCAAATGATAGAGAAAGTGAACTACAATACTGTACAACACAGGAGCACGCTAAAGATATCTAAAGATATTCTCACCAAGCTTCTTTGTCCAAATAAATTTACAAATTTTAGAGATAAGCTTGGTGTGTATTCCAGTATGACCATTAACGTAGGGCATTAAAGTAAATAGTGGTCACTATTAATGTACTTGGTGCACTTTTGTCATATTATCACTTTAGGTAACAAATTATTAGTGAGGTCTTAGTTTAAGTTATTAATTAGAAGTTATAAATTGGGTGTTACATAGTTTGCATTGCATACAACACTCTCTCACCTATGTATTATGACATTATACCATGGAATGAAATCAACTAAGTGCATTTCTCTCTCTTATTTTTCTTTGCATTATTGTCTGCATTTGTGTGCATCTCTAACAAAAATAGCCAGGTAAAGTAGATTTTCTAGAATAACCTAAGGTTAGGAGAGCTCTAGTTGAAATATAGTTACAAATATTTGCCACACGAATCTTTGCATTAAAGTTCTATGGTTTGATGGTAGTAGATCTCAATGAAGTTGTCCTGACTCCTAGAACTAAAACTCTGAATTGCTTGCCAAACACTCTTCTATAGCTATACTAGTTGTGCTACAATCCATGGGCAGCTCAAGCTGGTCGGAAAAAAGAAATCAAACTATGAAATTTAGGTCTACACTATGAACCATAGTTTTCAACTTGGAACTGAACATCGACTTGGTCCCCTATCAACTCAGACATTGACTTGGACTCGGATTGACTCTGACCGATCTGATTTTAGTGACTCGGTTCAATAAAAAATACATTAAATAATTAAATTTTAATGAAAATAATTATTTTAAAGCTTTCAAACCATTCCAAACAATTAGAGACAAAATATGCAAAGTTTGTTCATCTATATACCATGTAAGGGGTATATATCAAAATGGCACCGAGTGCAATACATATCAGCAGCAAAATACATAATCAGTGAGGCTCTAAATGGAAAATATTACTAATGTGCTTTCTAACAATTCCAGCTAATCAGTGATGCACAGCAAATATTATTGATGTGCTTTATAAACAATTCCAGCTAATCAGTGATGCACAACAAACATTACTGTTGTGCTCTCTAAACAAATCCAGCTAATGTTTTGCTTATTTGCATTTTTATATTTCATGTGTTCTGGAGTGCATATGCATGAATATTTGCATGTTTGGAATTGGAATATGTGCACATTCCTTTCTTTAAAATATACCAGATTTCCTGAAAGAATTGATGCGAGAATTTCACTGCTGCAGAAGCTTCTCTCTTTGGTCGATTTTGTTTTTAGAATTCTCTATTTCCAGTTCAATTTTGCAACCAAAAGTAAAAAATTGGAAATGGTTCTGTAATTTTTATTTCTAGTAGTATAATCTTGACATTGTTATTGTGCATTTTCTATCTGTTTCCCCTAATGTCATTGCCAGCAATGCTTTGTAGCAATTGCATTTCTTTGTATTTATTTCCTTAATGCCATTTGCAGTGCATTCTCTATCATTCTTTTACCATGTTCATTGTATAATTCCAGATTGCCTTCATATCAATGTGACAATATGATATATCTAACTTTATGTTCCTTTTGCAACAAATTTGCCAACAGGTTTAGATATTAGGTTTTAGGTTTTAGATATCAGATATTAAAACTCAACATTCAAATGCACAAATGCTCACACTGTTGAATGAGAGAGATGTGAGACAAGTAGAGGGGGGGCTGTATTTATAACAAGTTTTTAGGGTTTAGATATTAGGTTTTTTACTTTTTTAATTAAAAAAATTGATTTTTTAAGCAACAATCCATGCGGGTAGGTCTTGAAATGAACTGCCCGAGTAGGCATGGACTCGGCCAGTTTGAACGGTTTGGTACCGAACCCGCCGAGTCGTTCTTCGACTCAGCTGGTTCAGTACCAAACTGGTCACCGAACCAATTCGATGGCCGGTTTGATTCAGCCCATTATCTGCTCGGTCAGTTTGCCGGGTTCATATTGACTCGGACCAGTTTTAAAAACTAAGGTTAAGAGAGTAATCTCTTGCAAGCAATTTGATCTGTTGTGGATATTTGTTCACATATCTAATCTTCTTTCAAATATTCTCTCAAGGTTCAATTTTATCATTTTAACTTGTAGGGTGGGCAGACCATGGATTGTATATTGGCAACTGAGTAGTATATGGGCAGACCATGGATTGTATATTGGCAGCTGAGTAGTTCAAAATGCCTTATCAATGTCACAGAGGGAAAAAATCTGATAGATGATAGACATCAAAATCTCAATCTGCCAACAAAATGGTCCGTGGAATATCCAAGCAATTTCAAAAAGGTTCAGGTTTTGCTAGGGACTTCACCGTCTTTGTTGCGTTCACAACAAGGTCAGAGGTGGCAGACAAAACAATTTTATGACAATGGCATAGGTTACAAATTGATTTGATCTTCCACAAAAAGGTTTTCTATGAGCTCATAAACAATTATGCAAGGTTAGTAATCATACTACATATCTTAAAGGTGTTAGATTTTATTTACTTATACAGAGCAATTAGGTTTACCAATATTTAGATCTTCTTTCATATTAGCATATATACTGAAAATAAGAGCAACAGTAACAAGCACAAGAGGACACAAGAATTTATCCTGGGAAAACCCCAAATGGGGGAAAAACCCAACCAACCTTTTTTAGAGAGATTCCATCCAAACAAGTCCAACCATGAACCAAACAGATAAGCCCTAGCAATACAACCAGAAATACCACCCCAGTAGCAACAACACCATACAAGAGTAGCGCACAAGAGAGAGTTACCACAAAGACTAAACAATAAAGATCTTTTGCTACTGCAGCTACTGCATCACCTTCATCAGACTTGCGCCTTCCTTTTCTGTGGATGAGAGAGTGGGAGTGTGTGTATCAAATGAGCCAAGGCACCTTCTATTTATAGTCTTCATGTCCTCCTTACTGGGTCGACTTCTCCTCTGGGATGGTGTCACTTCATTTATCATTATTCTTCTGGGCCAACTTCTTTTTTGTGGTATTTCCACATTTGTTCAATGGTTCTCTTGCATCCAAAATCTTTTTCTCATTTAAGAAAGGTCGTCTAGGAGGGAAAGTACCTCCCGCAGTTACCAAACATCAACACTCCCTCTTATCTAGGGAGGTATATTTCACGATGTCTTCTTCTGGTAGTCCACTGACTACTCTACAATCAACTAGTAGCACACAACTACTACCATGCCATCGATAGCTTGAATCATCCATCATGGAATCCAGGACTATGCTGCAATCATCCAGTAGCACACATCTACCCATACTGTCCAGTAGTACACAACTATTTCCATAGTCCAGTAGTACACAACTACGACCATAGTCCTCCTCACTGTGCTATGATGTTCCTTCTTCTTTTCTTGCAGTCTTATTCACACCCATCCACTTCGCATGGTATGGGAAAGATTGCCTCCATTGCCCCATTCACACCTCCAATGGCTTAAGCAAGGCTATCCCATGGTCCAAGACCATGCTCCAAGTCTTATTCGCACCTAGCCACCTCGCATGGTGTAGGCAAGACTTGCCACAAGTCTTATTCACACCTAGCCACCTCGCATGGCACAAGCAAGACTTATACCAGGCTGTGATGTTTCTCCTCTCCCAATAGTATTATTCGCACCTACCCACCTCACATGGTGTAGGCAAGACTACAACTATAGCCCCAATCACACCTAGCTATTTCACACGGCCTAGGCAAGGCTACACCATGGTCTCAATCACACATAGCCACTTTACATGGCGTAGGCAAGACCATGCTATAAGTCCCAATCACACCTAGCCACTTCGCATGGCATAGGCAAGACTTGTACTAGGATACTCATTACTTCCTCAATCACTTCACGTGACTGATTTGGGAATCCCTTGGCCAAAGGGAGAGTATTTTCCTGCTGTAGGAGAAACATCAAACCTCCCTCTCAATGAGGGTGGACATTCTACATCACGCCAAGCTTGTCTCTGAAGTACTCATACTTCACTCTAGACAGTGGCTTGGTGAGAATGTCTATTGTCTGCTCATCAGTGGATATGTAACAGAGCTCCACAACTCCTCTCTGCACCATGTCTCAGATGTAGTGGTATTTGATCTCTATATGCTTTGACTTGTCATGAAACACAGGATTTTCTGACAACTTCACACAACTTTGATTGTCACAATGTATCAAAGTTGGTACGTGTAACATTATCCACCATGAAGAGAATTTTGAATTGCCTTGTAAAGAGTCAAGTTGTAACTGAAGTCTTAAGTCTAGTTATATTTTAGAACTAAAGTGTA
>CBVK0100485798.1:0-18179 GCA_900067695.1 Picea abies
TTGCCTCTGTGATTGCCTTTTCAGCCTTGGGCAAAATTACAGAGTGCTAACACCATGAATCAAAGAATGGTCTACCTACAGAAGGTCAGCTCAAAGTACCACAGGGTCCTGCAGATCTAGAATGGACCAGGGGTTTCCTTCTGATAGAAGAAACATGATAGGAGGGATGTGCGTGCAAGGCACACAAAAGGATATGAAGAGAAGAGTGGAGAATGTGAAAAAGTGGAGAGCAGCAGAGAACGAGTCGAAGGCCACAAGATTGATGCGGAGAAAGCATCTGATAAACCTTGTCGAGGTCGTGATAGAGAGGGAGATCTCTGAGAGTATGTAGAAAACAGGACCTGAGTAGAAGGCCACAAGCTTGATGTTGAGGAAGAATTTGATAAACCTCGCAGAAGATGTGAAAGAGAAAGGATCGATGATAATTGGCATAAATTCCCCGGTGATATCATGGCTTGGAGCATGGGTGGATAGAGCACTAAGAATGAATTCCTTTGAGCCTATGGTTGGGTGGAAAGGCAAACACCCACAATCAGTTAGTTGGATACAACCTATAATAGATAAGTATTCTCATATCCTGTGTATTTAAGTAGTAATTGTAAATTAAAGTTGGATAACCTATGAATGTTGCAGGGATGTGCATGTTTGCTCAATGGTTATACTGTATCCCTTTAATTCTGCCTAATTATGTATTTGAGAAAATAAGGAATTCTCTGACTTGTACACGTAAATGCCTGAGCCCCATAGTGGTTCAAGTTAAAATAAATGAACTGTGAATTGTTGACATTGGGCATAGCCTCACATGTGCATGTCGACCCTCCCAGTCGTTCTGAAGGAAGGGGTCGGTCAATATCAAGAGAGGTAGTGCACGTGTGCATAGAGCCTATGCGAGGTGGGAAGAGATCGAGAACCCCCCTTAAGTTCTAGAGTTGATAGATGAGCGTAAGAGGTGCGTGGAGGATTTCTCTAAGCATTAAGTTCAGGAGAATTAGCGCAAAATACTTAAGTATTTAAGGAGTTGACAAAACTCAAGTAGAATAGCATGTTTCAAGCCCCTAAAGAAGAGATACTTTTGTTTGAAAGAATAATGGATGAGATTAGTTCAGGAGGAGATGAAGTTCTTCACTATCATTGGATCTAGAGAAGGAACACGGACATTAACCCTTCAAGCCCTTCAGACTTTGTGGATCCGGTGAATTGAGCATATTCGTTGCATAGGAGGTGAATCCCCTAAAGTCCCGAAGTAAATATGGGTCATAGATCTGAGGATGCCTGGGAACTATCCCTACTGTCGGATCTATGATATAGTTAGCCTAACGTTGACCACTTCGGGAGGAAAGAGGTTTGGTAAGACCAAAACCCCTAAAGTCCCAAAGTTGATGTGGAACATGGATCTAAGGATCCTTCAGAATCCCTCACGACCGTTCAATCATGGGGATGTGAGTATTAATGTCAAGATCATGTGGGACTCCATGTGTCGAGTGATAGGGTTGCTAGGTGTCCCTGTCAGAGTGGCATGCACTGGGACCTAAGGGACCCTTAAATGGAAGTTACAAGCCGTAGATCTTTGGAGTCGCATAGATACCCTTGAACCGTCATATTGAAGTCGTGGTCAGCCTGGCACTGACTGACTCCAGGAGAAAAGAGAAGCTTGCATCGTGAAACTCCTGAAGATCCGAAGTAGATCCAAGCCATTCAATCCAAAGGGACAGGTTTCGTCAGATCTTGGACTCCATAGAGAAGTAACCCCAGGAAGACTGAAGTGTGAAGGAAAAATGATTTTCTAAAGGTTGGAGCCCCGAAGTCATCCCAATCGTCCATTGGAAGGGACACGTGGTAGAAGATATCCTATTTCGGAGGAAGTCACTCCGGGAGAAAAGGAGATGTGTTGGACAAGAACTCTCGAAGGCTGGAGAGACGAAGTTCGTCTAAGCCGTCCAACAACTGAGGACACGTGTCAACAAATCTTCCACTTCAGAATATAGCCACTTCAGAGGAAAGTGAGGTCACGCAAGTCAAGAAATCCTAAAAACCGAAGGCCCGAAGTAGATCATAGTCGTTAATCGGGGAAGATGCATGGTGCTCGACCTATAACGCCGAGTATAGAGTACTTCAGAGGAAAAATAAAGTGTAGAGAGGTTGAAACTCCCGAAGCCTGAAGAGATGAAGTGACTTGTAGCCATCAATCTGTGGGAGACATGCGTCGACAAATCGTTGACTTCGGGTGAAATCACTGCAAGAGAAAGCGAGTGTGGAGAGGTTGAAACTCCCAAATCCTGAAGAGATGAAGTGATTTGTAGCCATCGATCTGTGGGAGACACACGTCGACAGATTGTTGACTTCGGGTGAAAGCACTCCGGGAGAAAGCGAGTGTGGAGAGGTTGAAACTCCCAAAGTCCGAATAGCCAAATTGATTCATATCCATCAATCTGTGAGATACACGTGTTAACAAATCACGTACTTCGGAAGCAAGGAGAAAGAAAATCAGAGCAGAGGGTCGCCCGAAGTGGATCCCCACCATCAAATGAGAAAGATGCATGGCACATGATCCTTGAATCTGGAAGAAAGTACTTCGGGAGAAAAGATTGTTGGAATGCTTGGAACTCCCAAATGTCAAATTCCCGAAGTAAACCAGGACCATTGATCGGGAAATACGCGTGGTGCACAATCCTTAACTCTAGAAGAAAACGCTCCAAGAAGAAAGGATGTAGAAACATTTGAAGCTCTTGAATGCCTAAGTCTCGAAATGAACCTGAGCTGTTGATTTAAAACGTATGTGTGGTGCTTGATTTGGAACTCCAAGTACAAAGTACTTCAGGAGAAAAGGTTGTGTGAGCATCTAGAACTCCTGAACGCTAAAGTCCCGAAGTGAATCAGGGCCATCGAAATCTATGAGCACATGCGGCATTGGATTGTGAACTTTGGAGATTTTCCACTCTGAAAGATTCACGTAGTGGTTGTCTTCATGCCTGTAATTTTTGCGTCTACTCATAGCCCATGGTCATATGAGAGTATAGAGGGATGGAAGAACCCGAAGAACTTGGGAGAGGATATCTACCAGCTCTGTGCTCAGTTCGGAGCATCGAGACCGTGGTTGGAAATCTCTAGAAGAGAAGAATGGAATAGAGACCCCGAATGATGGTATTGATTCTCTTAAGAAGAACAAATTTTTTACGCCCCACCATGGGTGTGTTACATCATACTAAGGTTGGATGACATGGAAACAACACAAAGAAGAACACATGATGTTGGAGACATCAGTGATGCAGAGAATGAAGAAGTGGAAGTTTAAGAAGCTGTAGCGGAGGATGTTACGTAAGAGCGCTTGCTAAAAGCGGTTGTTAAGTTGGGAGCTAGAGCAAAGATAGGCATCCCAATGTATGAAGGTAATTTGGATGTCGAAGAATTGCTTGATTGGATACGAGAAATGGACAAGTATTTCGACTATGAATATGGCGATGAGGAGAAAAAGGTGAAACATGTTGTCACTGGGTTGAAAGGTCATGCAACATTGTGGTGGAATGAACTGCAGGATGACAAGAGAGGCAAGGAAAAACAAAATATCAAGAGTTGGGATCAAATGGTAGCCAAGATAAAGGAGAAATTCATACCCAAGTACTACCAGATAAATCTGTTCAGGAGACTGCAGAACTTGAGATAGAAAGGGATGACTGTGAAGGAGTACACATAGGAGTTCTACAGACTGAACATAAGAGATGGACAAAAAGAGAGAGACGAGGAAAAATTTTCCTGATACATCAATGGCCTGAGATATGAAACTTAGGATGAGATCAGCATGATGATAGTAAGGATAGTGGAGGATGCATAACAGATTATGTTGAAAGCCAAGGATAAGTTGACCAGGAAGTAGAGTCAACAAAACAGAGGTATAAGCTTGAATAGAGGCAAAGGAGTTGTCCATGACAAGACACAAAGGCCCAAAGGTGAAGCAGAGAAACCACATAGTCACTCTGAGAGAGGAGGAATTTTCCGAGGAAGGCAGAGTGGTGCTAGAAACTCTTTTCCTAGAGGAAGAGGAAGAGGCAGAGGAGGTGAGGTAAAGTGTTATGCTTGTGGAAAGGTAGGACACATGTCTTGGGAATTCCCTGAGAGGAGGAAAGAAGGAGGTTAAGCTCACATTTTGAAAGCACAAAAGCAAGATGTTGAGGTAGAAGGCGCAGAAGATGGGAGATGTTTGATGATGAAGAAAGTTCTCTTAAATCCAGAGCCAGAGGTTGAAAGTCCGGTGCAGAGGAATAGTTTATTCAAGACAAGTTGCAAGACTAAAGATAGAGTATGCAAGGTGATAATTGATGGTGGGAGCACTAATAATTTAGTATCTACAGAGATGGTGGAGAAGTTAGAGCTAGAGACGACTGTACATCCGACATCGTATAAAGTCTCATGGTTGCAGAAGGGTCATCAGGTAATAGTCACTAAACAATGCCTGGTTGAATTTAAAATAGGAGGATATAAAGATGAAATCTTGTGTGATGCGATTCCCATGGATGTATGTCATGTTTTTTTGGGAAGACCATGGAAATATGACAGAAATATCATTATCGATGGGAGGAAGAATACTTATACTTTGGAAAAGAATGGTAGGACACATATGTTACTACCAATTGAGGAGAAGAAAGTGAAAGATGAATCCAGCATGAGCGTACTTCTCATGATTGGGAAGGAAATCCCGAGTGAAGTTAAGGGATAGGAGATGGAGTTTGTTATAGTGAGGAAGCCGAAAGTTATCCTTACAAGTACTTCTATGGAGGATTTGCCCGAGGAAATTCAGGAGTTGTTAGAGAATTTTGTTGACATAGTAGTGGATGAGTTGTCGAGATCATTTCCACCTATCAGAAGTATCAGCCATCACATTGAATTGATACCAGAATAAATCCTATCGAATAAAGTAGCATACAGATTGACACCTCAAGAAAATGAGGAGGTGAAAAGGAAAGTTCAGGATCTGTTAGACAAAGGTTTGGTCAGGGAAATCTTGGGTCCATGCGCATTACCGACTGTGTTGAGTCCGAAGAAGGATGGAGGATGGAGAATGTGTACTGACTCAAGGGCCATAAATAAGATCACCATTAGGTACAGGTTTCCATTGCTGAGGATGGATGACTTAATGGATTGTTTGAGTGGAGCGAACTATTTTTCAAAAATAGATTTGAAAAGTGGATATCACCAGATAAGGATGAGAGAAGGTGATGAGTGAAAAACAATATTTAAGACAAATGAGGGATTGTATGAATGGTTTGTTATGTTGTTTGGCTTAACAAATTCCCCGAGTAATTTTATGAGATTGATGAATGAAGTGTTGAAGGATTTTATTAGCAAGTTTGTGATCGTATATCTGGATGATATACTAGTCTTCAGTAAAACTAAAGAGGAGCATCTGAGGCACTTAACATTAGTGATGAAGAGGTTACAGTAGGATAAGTTGTTGTTCAATTTAAAGAAATCCTCTTTCATGAAGACATAGCTCATTTATTTGGGTTTTGTGATCTCTTCAAATGAATTGAAGATGGATCCCGAGAAGGTGAAAGAAATCAGAGAATGACCGTCACTTAGGAGTATATTTGAGGTAAGAAGATTCTATGGATTAGAAAGTTTCTATCAGAAGTTCATCAAGAAATTTAGTGATATTGGTGCACAAATGATGGATATAGTGAAGAAAAGACATAAGTCTTTCAAATGGACAGAAGAGGATGAGAAAAGCTTCAACATATTGAAGGAGAAGATAACAAAAAAATCAATTCTGGTATTGTTGAATTTCGGGAAGACATTTCAGGTGAGACGTGATGCGAGTGGAGTTGCAATTGGATCGGTCTTAAGCCAAGATAATAGACCTGTTGCATATTTCAGTGAGAAGTTGAACGATGATAAGAGAAAATACTCCACATATGATAAATATTTCTATGCCATAATTCAAGCCTTGAAGAAGTGGAGGCATTATCTTGTTTCAAAGGAGTTTGCTTTGTATAGTGATCATCAGACTTTACAATTCATAATTAGACAAGAGAAGTTAAACCAGAGACATGCCAAGTGGATAGAGTTTATGAAAAATTTCACTTTTGTCATTAAACATATTTCTGGTAATGATAATAAAGTTGTTGATGCACTGACCAGGAGATGTCTAATTCTATAAGAATTTCAAGTGAAGACCTTAGGGTTTGACCACCTTAAGGAAATGTATCATGATGATCCATATTTCAAGGAGGCATATGGAGCGTGTGTGAATCTTGTGCTAAGAGATAGAAGCCAATGGGCCGAATATCTAATTCAGGATGGGTTGTTGTTCAAAGGATGCCAGTTGTGCATACCAAAGTGTTCGATTGGGAGAATTTGCTGAAGGAAAAACATAGTGGAGGTTTAGCCGTACATTTCGGCCATGAAAAAACGTTTGCACAGTTGAATGGTTCATATTATTGGCAAGGTATGAGAGCGGAGGTGAAGAGGTTTGTGAACAAATGTAAGATTTTCCAGTATGCAAAGGGGAAGAAGAAGGATATTGGGTTGTATCAACCATTTCCTATTCCAGAGAGGCCTTGGGATGCAATAAGCATGGATTATGTGTTAGGATTGCCAAGGACACAAAGAAGAAGTGCTTCCATATTTGTGGTGGTTGACATTTTTTCTATGGCACACTTTATCCCATGCCAAAATACTAGTGATGCAATGCACATTGCTAAATTGTTCCAAGAGTATTGTTTCAGACAAGGATACCAAATTTGTTGGTCATTTCTGGAGAACATTGTGGAAGAATATAGGAACAAAACTATCCTTTAATTCTGCATATCAGCCTCAAACAGATGGACAGACTGAGGTGGTGAATCCAAGTTTAGGATATTTGTTGAGAAGTTTGGTCACTAAACACCATAGCCAGTGGGACCGGATTTTAGCACAAGCAGAGTTTGCATATAATGAATCAGTGAACAGAAGTACCAGAAAGATTCCATTTCAAATAATTTATGGAATGAATCTGAGGGGAGTGTCAGAGTTAAGAGATTTGAAGCAAAGTGAATTTAGGAGCACTGGAGCCGAAGACTTCGCTGCAGAAATGCAGGAACTTCATAATCATATCAAAGAGCAGTTGAAGAAGAGAAGCAGTGAATACAAACACAGAGTTGATCAACATATGAGGAAACTTCAATTTGAAGTTGGAGATCAAGTTATAGCACACCTTAGGAAGGAGAGGTTCCCAAGGAGAACATATAATAAACTAAAGTTGAAGAAGATAGGACCATGAAAAATCCTAAGAAAATTTGGTGAGAATGCTTATGAAATAGAGATGCCAAAAGGTGTGGGTATATTGCCCATATTCAACATTGCAGTCCTATATCCTTAAAGGGAAAATGAAATTGGAGGACCCAAAGATCAAAAGGAGATCCAGTGGAAAAAGCATATTCATGTAGCAGAAAAGTCGTAGATGGAGCAGATCATAGGTCAGCGAATTGGTAAGGAGACAAGAAGGAAGACATATTTTGAGTATTTGGTAAAGTGGAAGGGATGACCAATAGAAGATGACAGTTGGGTAAGCGAAGTGGACATCCAGAAGCATGGAAGGTTAGTGGAGGAGCTCATGGACATGAGTCCATGAATTTTTCAACTAGAGGAGTATGATGCAGGAGCATCGCCAACAAAGCACAAGTGGAGGATAGCTAGGTGCAGTAGCGCACATTTTGAAGAAATTTGAATTTTTAAGAGAGTGTTTCACACAAATCTTTTGAAAAGAACTATAATTAAAGAACATATTAAATGTTGTAGAGCTGGATGATTTCATGAGAACATCGGAGGATGTATTTTCTTTAATGAAGCTGAGTGCAGTACATATTCGATGTGTTCAATCTGATCTGTTGAATATTTATTGTAATAAATATTAGTAGTTGATAGTTTTCAATTTGATAAGATAACTTTAGAGTAGTTGGAGGGAAGAGCTCAAAGAGACCTCTTGTATAAAAACTTTGTATTGTTTCCCAGAAGAGGCTGTTGAATCTATTGTATAGGTTGTTGTTGAATTTGTTGTTGGTGAGTTGTTGTTAGGCTGCAGATAGTTGCTATAGAAGTTATCGAAGCAGTGTATGAACATATGTATATTTTAGTTGAATGAATATAACAGAGGAACATTGTCTCAAATGTATGGTTTTGATGCATCTATCTGAATGAATGAATGGTAGACTTTATGTTTATTTGGAATTCTCTGTTATTTCTTGTTCTTGTGTTTACGCATGCATTTACATCGTTGAATGTATGCATATGTAAATCTTTCAATAATTTTCAATTGTTTCTCTTCTACGAGCAAGTGAAAGTGTGCATAGTGTCCACAAGGAGTGCATTGACAGAGTTTGTTTCGACTCATAAGCTCAAAAGAGATAACATGAACCTTATAGGTGCAAGGAGTGCATAGTGTCCTCAAGGTGTGCGTGACAGCGTCCATTTTGGCTCAGAAAGTTCTGGAGAGGTAGCTTCCAGGAAGTTGTCCACAAGTTGCGTGACCAAGTCTTCTGACTCAAAATTTCAAGAGGAATAGTGAGGATTGACCACAGAGTGGCTGGATTGTAGAAGAGAACCTATTGCAAGGCGTGCATAGGCTGAACTTCGACTAACTGCCGAAAGGAGTATTTTAAGGAGGCAAGAGTTCAAGGAAGAACAATCTCAGGAGGGAGAACGGTGAGAAATTTTCTAGGGAAGGATTCCTTTGAGGTTTCCCCGATTCAACAAAGAAAGATCCATCCAGAAGGGATTGGAGTCATTCCAGACTGTTAGATCTGGGAGAGAGTGCATAGAGGCAAGTTGTGAGGTTTTTCGAAGTGTTGAAAAGGTAGGATCGTCAAAGTCGTGAACTCGCGAAGTGAATCTTGATTGTTAGCTGCAAGGAGACACATGGCAGTGGATTAAGAGAATTCGTGTGTTATAGATTTGGAGGAGGTAAATGTGGAGTAAGTGAATTTTCGCAAAGCCGTGAAACCTGAAGTACAACTGGACCCATCAGATCTAGAGAGACACGTGGTAGAGACCCGTGAATTCGGAGAAAGTGTTTCGAGAGGAAACAAAGGAGGAGGTTACAATATCATCGGAGCCTGAAGTGGTGAAGGGTTGGCCCAAGGTTATATACCACAGTCACATCAAGGAGAAAGATTCTAGCGTGAGACTAGTGCTCACAAATCAATGTTGCCAAGGACCGGGAGCAGAGTTGTAAGTAATGAGAACTTACACATGAGATCGAGGGGACCTATGTGGGTGCATAAAGTGCTCAGGGTCTATTGATGGACCGAAGAACCAATTCAGTTCAGAGAGTTTTAATATCTAAGACCAGGAAGTCGAAGAATCCCCAGGAGAGAAGGGGGTTGTGTATGCCAAAAGATGAAGAGTGGGTAGTGTTGGAAAGAAAAGTGATAATCCTTTTAAGGCTCTGTTTGGATATTTTAGTGATATTGAATGTTTCTAAATAAAAAAGTATAGAAAATCTCTCAAAGAACTTGGGGATTTGTACCAGGTTAAATCCCTAGTTAATAAACTTTTTGTGTGGAAAAACTTGTTCACCTTGAGAATGGGTGATGGTGATTTTGTAGCTGATAATTTGAATGTATTTAATATTATTAAGACCCAACTAATCTAAGCTAGAGTGAATATGGATGCGGAGTATTTCTATATGTCCCTTATGTTTTATTGGCTAAATTCATGAGATAAATTGGTGATGGCCATTGGAAGCACTATAAGGACCTTGGTGCTTGATGAGGTCATGGCTACTTTACTCTTGGAGGAGGTGAGGGGGAAATATTTTGAATCCACCAATGAGGCCTTGGTTTTTCATGGAAGATTGAAGGAGAAAGGAAATTATAAAAAGGAATATACAAAACCCATGGGAGACACAAGTCTCTTGTAAAGTCCAAGGAAAAAGGCCGACATCATGATGATGTCGAGAATTTTAGAAGAGAAAACAAGGAAAATAAATAAAAAATAATAAAAAGGAAAAGAATGATTATGATGATGAGTTTGGAAAATATTTTCAAGAGAATGGTGGAGATGCCTTTGTTGTAGCTTTGGAAAACCATGCATGCCATAGTGTGTGGTTGAGAGACTTTGGAGATTCATTCCATACGACTTCCCATCAACGTTGCATTTTAATGTATGAGAAATATGATGGTGGGAAGATATACCTCAGTGATGACTCTCCTTTGATCATAGTTGGTTGTGATATAGTCTTGATTAGATTCCTTTATGGTAGAGTGAAGAGGATCTGTGTAGTTTTTCACGTTTTAGGTTTGGTAGAAAACCTACTGTCAATTGACAAACTTAATGATGTGGGTGTCCAGGTTGTTTTATCTAACAAGGGTTGTAATATGGTCTAAGGAGATATGGTGCTTATGAAGGGTGTTTGTGTGGGAATTGTTAAAATATTCGATGTGATCATTTTAACATAGACAATATCACAATATTGTCATCCAACCATAGGCACACATCCACCCCAGGCATTTTTAACCTTTGAAATCATTATTTCGGAAAGTCATACTAGAACCAACGAATAAACCCTAGTTTCTAACTACAACAACAACTCAAGACAAGTAGAGCGCTCCTTCTCCATGGGTATCACACAAGGGAGAGAGTCTCCATATCCACATAACAAACACCATATACAACTGCATCACTTGCACCATACTTAGCCAGAATATCACCAAGAGTATCACCAATCATATCACCAAGAGAATCACCAATAATATCACTTGATAGTGCTAGAGAGAGACAAAGACCAAGAGATGACCATACACCCTTGTTCCTCCTTGTAGCTAGAGTTGTAGTTGCAACTGCATCTCTCCAAAAGACTTGCACTATGACTGAGTGTACAAATGAGATAAACATCCTCTATTTATATTAATCTATCCAATGACTTTTATGGCTGGGTCGACCTGACTTTCTGGCAATTATATTTTATGTTTATCTTTTTCCTGTGGAGCCGACTTGTCTTTCTGGAAGACAATATTCTAATATTATTTATTCTTCTAGGTCGACTTGTCTTCTAGGGTTTTCACACATCTGTTTAGGGTTTCCCTTGATTCCAAAATATTACATTCTAGTCAAAGGTTACACGTGGAGATTAATACCTTCCATAGCTACCATAACATCATCACTCCTTCCTAGCTAGGGAGTTATTAATGGTAATGGTATTGAGCACACACAGACCATTATGTCAGTAGCATCATCATATCCACACAGGATATCTCATGATCATGAAGATCACGTCACGAGCATCATCATCACTATCAATATCATCTAATAGCATCCTAACATCAACATACATCATCGTTTGCATCATCTATCAAGGCCATACTCCATCTAAGTAATCGGGCATGATGTTGAATAAGTCATGTGCTGAACTCAACGCACCCAACAGAGTGTATCACATGAGTTACCCACTCAATAGAGTGATATAGGGACCATTCTTCTAATCCAAACATACGTCCGAGAAGAATAATTGTCCCAGCAGATGTTGGAAGCGACGTCATGGGATAAAGAGACCATTCCTACAGGAATGTCATTCTCAGACTATTTTCTAATTGGGTCATATGTACCATAGAGATAAATCTTTACCCATCTTCCTTAGAAAATATCGGTCTCATATCGACTACCCTAATCGAGACGTCATGTCCTTAGGGGACAGTATATTCAACCTAATCGGGCCAATAATTTTTCCTCAGGAGAATATCAGACCTAAACCATTTTTCTAATCAGGCCACAATCTGTGCCTTATGAAAATACCAGTCCATTATATGTCAACAATCTGTCAACCTAGACAATTCTCCGTCTGGAGAATGTCTTTCCACCAGCACATTGACTATCCATCTAGCTGGCAATCATATCCAACACTAGTGGTAGTCTCCATGGTAATCATATAGTGACATACAGATGCTACAATGCCATCCAATGAAACACAATTGTGTATATCCATAGTAGTACACAACTAATGCGTAGTGGTACAATACCACTCATAATATCCCATGGCTACTAACTAGTGACACACAGTCACTACCAGTGGAACACATATACCACAATAGCATACAACTATTTTCCAGAGACATACAATCTCCACAACAATCAAACCATATCATCTAATATCATCCTGCATCAACAATGTCATTAGTTGCATCACCTCTAAGTCGTACTATCATGATGAAAATGCATCATATCTAAGTTGTACTAGCGTGATATGGAGTATCATCTACTTCATCTCTAAGCCATACTAGCATGACATAACTGGCATGATGTCAATGCATCATATCTAAGTTTTATTCCACCTCTAAGTTGTACTCACATGATGTAGATCAATGCCCCACTGGGTCATCTCTAAGTTGTATGATAATCTCTAAGCCACACTAGCATGACATATCTAGCATGATGCCAATGCATCATATCTAAGTTGTATGCCACATCTAATATGTACTCACATGATCATATATATCATGACACGATCCTCATGCATCATCTCTAAGTTGTATGGTCATCTATGAGTTGTACTAGCATGGCATATATAGCATGATGTCAATACATCATAAATAAGTTGTATGTCACATCTAATTTGTACTCGCATGACCATATCTAGCATGATGCGGCTCACCAACATCGTCTCTAAGATGTACTAGCATGAAATATCTAGCATGATGTCAATACAACATATCTAAGTTGTATGCCACCTCTAAGTTGTACTAACACGATGCTCCTTATGCCACTGTATCAACAACTCCAACCATCTGTATCATATCTGAGTTGTACTAACATGATCATATCTAGCATGATGCAAGCATCATCTATGAGATGTATGACCATCTCTAAGTTGTACTAGCATTATATAGATCCACATCTCACTGACATTCCATGATGTCACATATCAACACTCCCTCCCAACCGAGGAATTCATCTCCTCCCTCTCAACTAAGGGAGAAATCTCCATGAGCCCCAACTTGTCCCTCAAGTATGCAAAATTTATCTTGGGCAGAGGCTTAGTCAAAATATTTGTTTTTCTACTCATCAATGGAGATATACTAGAGAACCACTTCTCCCCTATGGACTTTATCACGGAGAAAATAGTACTTGATCTCAATTTTCTTTGACCTATCATGGAACAATGGGTTCTCTGAGAGCTTCACAAAAGTTTGGTTATCCTAATATATCACAGTTAAATCCAACACCTAATAAAACAGTCCAGAAACCAAATTATAGAGCCACATTGTTTCCGTACAAGCATCACAAGCTGAAATATACTCTGCTTTTGCAGTGCCAAGTGCAACAATATTTTTTTTCCTGCTAGCCCATGAAATCATAGTAGATCCCAAACTGAAACACATACTAGAAGTACTCTTTAGGTCATCTACACTGCCTTCCCAATATGAATTAGTAAATCCATGTAGCTATACTTCACTATTTGAGGCATATCTCAAACCATAAGTTATCATCCCCGGAAGATATATCAATATATGCTTTGAAACTATCCAATGCTTTTTTTTGAGTTCCACCTGGAACTGGCTCAACATGTTCACAACAAAGAAAATGTCTGGCCTGGTATTTACCAAATACATTAATGAGCCAATCAACTAGAAGTACAGGAATGAGTCTACTGGATTCGAATCAAAGTCTCTCAACTTGCTTAGATATGTTACCATGGATTGGCAATCCATCATCCCAAACTTCTGAAGGATATTTTCAACATACTCCCCTTGTCCTAGGCAAACTTCACCTTACTTCTGCCATACTTCTAGTCCCAAGTAATAGTGCATGAGACCAAGATCCTTCATATCAAATTATTTCTCCCTCTTACACTAAATAATGAGAGGCTCTACACCAGGATGTTGGAGCTTGCTTGAGTCCATATAAGGCTTTATTTAATCTGCATACATAGATTTCTCTCTGGTGTACCTCAAAACCTTTAGTTTGCTCTATGTATGATTCTTATTCAATCACTCCATTTAGAAAAGTGGTCTTTACATTCATCTTATGTAAACTCCAACCCATCGATGTTGCAAGGGATATGATGGCTCTAGAGGTGTATTTGGAAACTGGAGCAATCATCTCATCGTAGTCTTCTCCCTCCTAATGGGAGAACCATCTAGCTACATATATTTCCTTGTATTTATCGATACTTCTATCCACTACATATTTTATCTTGTAAATCCATTTAGGCACAATTTCCGATACATCTTTTTTCATGATTGATATTCTTCCATCACAACTTCCTTTTATTATTTCTTCTTGACTACTTCTTTGAAGGTGGAATTTTCTATAACTAGAATATGGTTTTGACTTCTTTCTTTCTCTCAAAGTTCCATCTAGAGCATGATACTTTTCTACATCTTGAATAATCTTACGAGCTCAAGTTGGTATTCTCTTCTTAGTCTTATCTTGATGTGGATCTTTAGATTTATGTGGTTCTTCCATGTCTGATACAACATTCTTACCTCCCTTCGCATCTGCAATCTTGGGATCTACATGATTTTTATCATGGACCTTATCACGGTCCTGACTGCTTCAGCCCATATATGCATTGGTAAGTCTTAATCATGTGTCATTTCTTTTACTGCTTCCATAATTGAACAGTTCTTTCTTTCTTCCACACCATTCCATTGAGGCTTGTAGGAAGTGATGATATCCCTTCTAATACCGTCCTCTACGTTTAATGAGAAGGTTGATATACATCTGAATGAAGCATGTCCAAAACTCCTTTTTCTTTCCATGCTTCCTTTATAATTGATACTTGGTGAGACCATCTTCTTCACCGTTGATGAAGTCATATGCTCCATGCCTTCAACTATCATTGTAGCTATTACATGTGACATGCCTGGAACAAGAACAATAACAAAGGAAAATAACAGACAACATTCTTCAACACTCTCTCGGTGTTGTGATCAATCATTCTTCCATAGTAACCTATTTGTATCAAACGAATACATCTCCATGGTAGACTCCATGAAATATTCTAAGATAACCTGCTCGAGACAAGAAAATAAATTATTTCTAGTCTAATAACATTTTCATATCTATGGTAACAAGAATGAATAACAATTTCATGTTGATTAACATAGTATGATCAAGGTGACCTGCCTGGGAGAAAAACAAGAAATATCTCTCTAGAGGAGATGTTAGTTTATTTTGCAAACAAGTACAATAAGAATCTATATCAATAATATTCACATTCCCTTACATCTAGCAGTAATAGAACCTTTCAAATACTGCTTTCACAATTTCTAATGTAGCAACTATCAACCTTGATATGTGCAAATTGGAAACTTATCAATTTAATCAAACCTGGAACCTGAAGCCTCAACAACTATGGAGGGTGCACTTGTTCCTTTGACCACACTAAATCCAAGATCACTTATTGGACAATGTCTCTTGTACGTCCCCTACAAACACACCCATGTTTTGCTAGATGATATAACTTGAAAAGGATATACAAGTGCATACCTTGAAATCTTTGTAGTATCGTCCAGCTTGTCTTCCAATATGAAACTAGATACCATCTTGAAAAGGAGAGGTTAGAAACTGAATCATAAGGTTCAATTATTAGAACAAGATAGAAACTATGAAATTTCAACTTTGACCAAAAAATCAACTTTGACTTTGACTTTGACCAATCAAACTTTGACTTTGACTTTGATAAAAAAACTCAAACCTGACGATTTTTCTAGCTGAGGGTACCAAGAGGTGTGCTAGGCTAGGGCGCACTAGGATGTCAAAGAAATATGTCAAACACTTCACTATAGGTTTTCGAACAAATGGGTTAGGGTTTTTTGTCGCTGCAAAATCTAACTGCAACTGGTGCTATAATGAGCTTGATAGTGAACTTCCCAATCTACCTTCAAGTGGTTAGACTATTTGAAGATAGTGTGGGCCCATAACCTATTAAAATATTAGATGTGATCATTTTACCATAGATAGTATCACAATATTGTCACCCAACCATAGACATGCAACCACCCTCGATCACCTTTAACCTTTGATAGAATTATTTTGAAAATCCATACTAGAACCAACAAATAAACATTAGTTGCTAACTACAACAACAACTCAAGACAAGTAGAGCGCTCTTTCTCCAAGGGTAGTGCGCAAGAGAGATATCCACAGAAAAAACACCATATACAACTACAACACTTACGCCATATTTAGCCAAAATATCACCAAGAGTATCACCAAGAATATCACCAATAGAATCGCCAAGAATATCACCAAGAATATCACCAGTAGAATCACCAAGAAGATAATATTCTAATATTATTTATTCTACTAGGCCGACTTGTCTTCTAGGGTTTTCACATATTTGTTTAGGGTTTCCCTTGCTTCCATAATATTCCATTCTAGTCAAAGGTTACACGTGGAGGTTAATACCTCCCGTAGCTATCGTAACATCAACACTCCTTCCTAGCTAGGGAGATATTAATAGTAATGGTATTGAACACACACATTCCATTATGTTGGTAGCATCATCATAGCCACATAGGATATCTCATGATCATGCAGATCAAGTCACGAGTATCATCATCATGCATTGTCAATATTGTCTGATAGCATCCTGACATCAACATACATCATCGTTTGCATCATCTCTCGAGGCCATACTCCATCTGAGTAATCGTACATGATTATGAATAAGTCATGTGTTGAACTCAGTGCACTCAATAGAGTGTCTCACATGAGTCACCCACTCAACCGAGTGATATAGGGAACATTCTTCTAATCCAAACATACGTCCTAGAAGAATAGTTGCCCCAACAGATGTTGAAATCCATGCCATGGGCTACAAAGACCATTCCTACATGAATGTCAGTTTCAGACTATTATATAATTGTGTGATATGTACCATAGAGATCATTCTCTCCCCATATTCCTTAGAAAATATCATTCCCGTATCAACCACCCTAATCGGGACGTCATGTCCTTAGGAGGTAGAATATTCAACCTGATCGGGCCAATAACTATGACTCAAAAGAATATCAATCCTGAATCATTTTCCTAATCGAGCCACAATCTGTGCCTTAGGATAATACTAGTCCATGATATGTCAGCAATCTGTCAACCTGGACCATTCTCCACCTAGAGAATGTTTGTCCACTAGCACACTGACTATCCATCTAGTTGGCAATCATCTCCAACACTAGTGGTAGTGTTGAGCCTCCTTTCTGTCACCTCCAATTGCCTTATCTTTTCCATATCCTAACTAATTTTTCCTAATACCGATGCACTTTCTGCCTAGTTTCCTCATCAGACATGCCCTTTAAGCAATTCTTGTGTACCCATGAGGTAACTACTGTTTAATCATAATTTCTAGTGATTTTGTAATAATTAGGACTGAATATTTGATTTTCAAAGAAAATTTTAATTACTTTGGATGGTTCAAGCAGAATTCATACTAACAATTATTGTTGTTGACATCGCCGAGTACTCATTGTTGGGATCGTCCAGTACTCATTGTTGGGATCGTCTGGTACTAGTTCCTGAGGTCGTCTATTACCTTTTTGTTATGCTCATCCGGTACCGACTTGTATTCCCATGTGCATCCAATACTGATTGTTATTCTTATCCGATATTGACATGTATTCTTGTGTGCATCTGGTACCATTTGTTACACTTGTCCGGTACCAAGATTATGCATCTGTGTGTGTCTGGTACCTGTTCTAAATTCCCAGGCTTGGTTGATGGAACGAGATTGTTCTCAATGAGTTCAAGGCATTTTGTTGGCTCAAACATTCTCTGTTCATTGGAGGACATGATACATTTCATCACTCATGCACTTCGTGTCATGAGGATGAAATCGTTTCCTTAAGAATCAATGTATCATCCAATTGTAATAATTATACAAACATTTGATGTTATCTTTAGACTTGGGTTGTAACGACTGCTTATCTTTAAAAGAGAGAGCCTCATAGATTATAGGATATAGAGATAAATAAATTAAAGAACACTTATGATGTAAGTTTTGTTCTGGAATGACTATGAATTGTATCTCCATTTTTATGAAGCAATGATATAATTTCTTTTTATAGATTATATGTTTGTGTTTACACCTTCCCTACTGTAATTTCTCTTAAGAGATACCTTGTTGGTACAGTAAGGGCCCACTGACCCAACTAAGGTAATTCTCTTTGTAATTAATTGTGAATATGATTTTGATTTCCTCTATGTGTGTGTGT
>CBVK0100485799.1:0-18176 GCA_900067695.1 Picea abies
GCTCTTCCGATCTCACGTTGTTCAAGCTCAAGGAGTATAGAGCCGTCCGGATCATCATTGTCCACGTGATTTTCAGGCGGATTTTCAGTGGGGAAGGAAGTCGCATTGTGAGGAGCCGCTGCTGGTGGAAACCAATTGATTTCTGTTTTGTATAAAGGAGACCGGCTGTGCATCTTCTGGTTATCTGGAATTTGCAAGATCCCTCCGTCTAGGGTTCCCTGATGTCTATTTTTAGGTTTGAATGGGCGTCGACGTTTAGGTTTGGGTTCCTTCACCGCTTCAGCAGCCCATTGTCTTCGGACGTCACTCTGAAAACCGGGCCAGGGATTCCGACGCTTCATTTTTGCTTTGTTTTACAAAATCTATCAAGCCGTAAAGGCACCAGAGAATCGAAGGAATTGCAGATTATAGACTGTGTTCGATGAAGCTTTGGATGACTAGGGTTTTGATATTAAACTTTAGGGCAGACTCACGTGGTTCACCAGAGATTTAATACCTGGAAATGGAATCTTGCCCAAGGCATCCTTAATTGGCCCTCATGGAGGTGATTATATAGCCTATGCTAACGTCTTATCCCACATTAGTGACCTTAATTCCGGCCTCGCCTCGATTCTGGTTGATAAATATCTATAGGGGAACTTGGTGGAACAAGTCGGTCCCCCTCCCCAAAAAATTAAAATGTATAAACAGGCCTAGATTCGAGTAGATAAATAAATATCGATAAGGGAATTTGGTCGCCCAAAAAATTATTAATTGTATAAACAAAAATAAAGTAATCCTCTACCATTGTTTCGTAATCTCAAACTCCAAACTTTCTATCTTAGATATCAATCTTGACCAATATATGAGTGAATATTAGTTTTTTTTGTCGTGTTCTAAATGGATATGTTGTATGGGATAAGTGGTTTTCCCTTAGCATCCTTATTAGTTATCGATGATCACCATGCTACTTCAAAGCTTATTTAAAGCTTAACTAGAAATCTTGAAAAAAAAAAAAAATTTATTGGTTGTTGGGATTTAAGTACATTATGATAACTTTGTGTAATGAATGTTAAGTGTGGGTTGAGGTGGTTTGGTTGGGAAGTAGGTTTTGCACTTTTTTCATCTAGGTTCAAATCCTTGATTAGACTCTGGTCCATTATGATAAGGATAGAAGGGTATGGATCTTCATGAGTAGGACCCCCTCGTGGGTGTGTCTCTAGACGTTTCAACCCTTGCTAAGTCATAAGTTACCTGCTAATCATTGACTTGCGGGTTCTTAGCACTACCCTATGGGTTATTTGGAAACCAATTGGACTTGAACCCAGGCTTTGTCCACATAATCTCGAACAATTATTGATTCCTTCAGATTTAAAAAAATAAATAAATAAATAAAATAATGTTAAGTAAAATATTTGATATTATGATAAATTTGTTCAAGCTGACTAATGTTCATGAGACATGGGTTATTCTTAATGACTTACTCTACATAGATAATCTCAATTCATGCTTAATGACTTGGGAAACCCCCTAATTGCTTAAAATAAAGATTCAAGGGATGTAGTGAACCTTTATAGATCAAAGATCAAAGATATGAAATACCAACCCTTGAGTTTGAAAATTAAACCATGTCTTCAGAAAATACCAAACATTCACATCACAAAGAACACAATAACATAGAGACTTGAACCATTAAGGTATTGTAAGACCATCAAATGATCCTTATGGAAGGAATCACTCCACAAGTCATGTTTGCTACAAAACAATACATCCAACACATATCTCCAATACAATGATACTCATGTGTATTCATAACCTTGTATGGTTTCACTCTACATAGATTTGTAACTTTCAATGTTAATATATGAGTATTCTTAGCGGTCAATGCCAACTACCCCTTATTATTATATTATTTCCTCTTAACTACATAGTGGGCCTATCTATTTCCCATCAAGTACTCAGTGGACCTATTCCATGATTATGGCCACATTACATTCATTATCCCTTTGGGTACTGTGGGATTATTTATATGTATAAATCCATGACATTAAATCATCAATCTGGGAGTTTGTAGACTTCGAGGTGCAAGCATAGGAAATGCAGGAACAAAGCCTATTCTATTCTATGTTAGGAATGGATGCCAGCAAAACACATTTTTGGATGCAATGAAACCAAATGACCTATCGCTAACAATATCAATCCAAATCACAAACAAATCCAAGGGAATCAGAAGTAGATCTCAAACACCTTAATCTTGCATTCATAGATTTATATCAAGATGAACAAGGGCACTGATACTATGTCAAGATATGAATACTTAAGACTTCAATGTATGAGAGGATAAAAACACTTAAGACTACAAATCAAATCTATGGACAATAATTAGTTCATTAGTCTGAGGTTTCATTAATGATTGATAGTGAAATCTTTCACTTGAGGTTAAAGTGTTCATGAACCTGAGGGATGGTTAACTTATCAAACTAAATGAGTTCCAATTACTGCACTTTAACTTTTATGAAAATGCATACCATTCAAGCTACCACCCAAATTAGTCAACAATAAAATTGAACTCTTACAAATTGTTACCAATCAAATATTGGAATTATTATCTTAGAAGGGAAAATGATAAACTTTGTAAACTCATAAAATAAAGATGCAAATTGTTATGTTAAGTGTGACAAGTCCTTGTTGGTGGCACTACAAATTTGCATTCAGATTACTAATATATGTGCAATTACGACTCTGAGAGATTCTTTCCATTCATTTTAACATATACATTCATTCAAAATAAAATAACAAAGGAGTCAAATCAGGTATTGACCTATTAACAGTTTCTCCTAAGCAGAGGTCGAGGCACTCTCTTCCACCTAAATGTTCCTATACTCTCACAATGATGAATTCAAATCCCAAAGATTTACAATTATTGTAGCACACAAAAATACTTGGCTTTGCATTAGTGTAAAAGGAACACATCAAATGAAATAACAAATTGATTGAAATTGTAATCAAACATAAATAAATATTGGAATAAGTGTTAGTTTTCCTAAATACAAGAAATCTACAAATTTATTGTAACATTGTAATATAAATCAAATGGAAACTCTAATTCTTAATGTTATAGGGCATGATCACGCTTCTATGATGCAAAATCGAACTAACATAACAAACTAAACTACTAAAATAAAATACAGACAAGCTACAGATCCTAGATTTGTGTGCCCTTACCAACTGGTAGTGAGTTATATACTTACAATAGTAAAATCAAAGGAACACCATTAATCAATGCTACAATTTGTATTATAGAATAAAGGATTTAATTTACAATGTGTGCATCAATTCATACACAATGTTCTAAAATAATAATGTACAACAAATCGCATGGATTGTTCCACAGCTTCAATTCAACAATTACATTCCCCCTTAATACAATTTGATCAACATATTTATACAAAATAATAATAAAGGAGGATAATAACCAACTCCCTAAACCAGAACTTTCAAATAACATCCAATTTGAATCTTACAAATTAAGAGAATTTGAAAATCGATCGCAATCTTAGATCTAGACAAAATCATATTAGATATTTGTCCATACCTATCAAATCTTTCACCTTCTAGAGAGTCCACTCTATAAGTACCCAACTAGGCCTTTCTGAACAAAACCCATGTTCCATAATTTTGGGATCTGTCCTCATTATCTTAGTAATCGCACTGGAAGTTCACTGCTACTGATTTGACATGTTCTTGACTGAAAACCCTTGACCATGCCTAGAGGCTTCCATGTGTGACCTAGGCACAAACCAAGAGACACACATACACCATGTTGACATCTAGATCTTTGAAACCTAGGTGGTCATTTTTCAACTAGAGATGTAGAAGTATGCTAACAACCAAACTCATGTGCAAAAAGTGAATTCTTGGTACTAGAACCGAACTAACAAAACCACCATTAATAACATATGTTCTAGAAAACCAATCTAATATACTAAAGACTTAGGAAATCACAAAATATACAACTTTTGATTCTTAAATCTTGTTAAAGGCATTAAACTTCAAAAACATGAAAATACATGTGGTAATAGGGGTGATGCTAGGTATATGGATGAGGTAAGGATAATTAAAGAAAGTAATTGATAGTGTAAAATGTATCAAAATAGTGGCCCAACATCTCCCACATGCCTTAGGATTGGCATGTACTCATGCCAAATGAAGTAGGCACTAATCATGCCCATAATACAAATATGTTATTTGCCACCTTCTTTTACGCAAATAGATCCACTAATAAATCCCAAAAATTTAATAAAACTGAAGTTATTTTATATGTTTCTGGCAGAGCCTAGCTACATCAATCAATATGTTAAGGAAATGGTAATGGATCATGCTCAACATGTTTAGAACTCTAAGGATATGAATAATTGATCATCATTTTATTGGAAACTCTAAACATATCATAGTCCTCTCTTATACTTTTCTCTTGTTAGGACTGCATGAATAAAAGATATTGCATCATATATGATAGAATACAACAACTAACAAGATATATGTTCCAACTATCATTCGATGGTAAGGACCAAAAAAATTCCACCAACTTTTCTAGAGCCTTGGTCCCATAATTAACAACATCATCAAGTTTCCCTTTGTCCAGAGCAAATTTTATGATTCTAACAAGGTTCGACCATCTGCAAATGATCATGCAACTTGCTTACACACTGGAACCATGTCGATAATGTCTGGTTTCTTGAATATGTTTATGTTTTCCATGTCATAATCTCTAGGATCCAACTCAAATTACACCTTATGGCAAAGGCCTTGTAAAATTGAAAACTTTCTTAAATCTGGGCGATTGAAATTATCGATTTTCCATCCAAATTTTGTGTACAAAAACACCTCTACCCATTTTCATTTAAGAGAATTTGAGATGCAATTTTGGTCACCATTTTTGTTTGATGGTGTTCCAAGAACAATATTCAAAGCTGAACCAATATATGCAGCCAAGTTTAAATAATTGCTTGTAATATGTTCTTGAAAGGTTGGATCATCGTTTCAAGAATGCAAAGTGATTACACATGAGGAGGTTTGTTTGCAAGTTTAACCACACGACCAAAGGAATGCATTTGTAAGCTTCGTGTTTGAATAAATTTATTCAATGTTCTCCCATCTACAGAAAATAATTCTAATGAACCAAAATTTGATACCAGTTTTGATAGTGCTACATCAGCATAGTATTTTTGAGTCATCTCAATCAAATCATTGATAGACTTGTGGTGAAGGCCAATTTCTGATTATTTTAATCGGATAAATGCAACTCTGGAAGGATTTTTCTCAATGATAGTTCACTTTCTTATTCTTGTTTCTCAACTTTATGTTGAATAGCTTCCTCTGACCTATCCTTTTTGTTACTTTCAATTTCACTACCAGTTGAAGCATCCAAACAAATTTTTTTGATCAACTTTCTTTTTTTTGCCATATTTTTTCTTTAATCTCTTGTATCTTCTATACCCAACAAATATAACAATAAATAACATTAGAAAAACAAGAATTTTTGTACTAAGAAGGAAATCGACAACATAATATATAATGTGGAGGGGCCTCATGAGGGTGTAGCATAAAATTTGGGCTTTGGTTTCACTTTCGCTTCATAGAAATCGAATTTGGCTCATGAGGTGTATCATCCTCCTCAAATGTGTAGCTTGATTCTACAACCAACCAATGACCATCTTTATCAAATGATAAGGATGCAATGCTTATAGAATATGGGTATAACCTCTTCTTGTTGTTGCCAACTGCCAACCCCTGTTCCATTTGGATAGTAATGAACACATCTAATTTGATACTTCAAGAAAAAATCTCTTCGTTGTTTAGTTTCTAACATGTTACAAAGATCAAACATATTTATATGCCTTCCAATTGTGGGTACCACCAAGCAGTGACCAACTAGTGATATAGAATACATATGCTTTGTTTGAAATATGTACCAATGAGAGTCTTCTCCTACACCTTAATTGCATTAGAATATTTCGTATTCCTTGCAAATTAGTTGTGTGAAACCAGTAAATCCTGACCTCTAGTGCACTTCCATATGACCCTACCAAGCGAACTATGTCCATATGGAAAAAATGAAGCTGCTGGAAAAGGGATTTCAACAATGCCAAAATATGTTTAATGGATTTTCTAGATCTGTTGGTCCAAAATAAGATTAAATACCTAACTAAACTTGGAAGAACCATCAATATTGGCTCGTGGAACTTCCTATGATGATGATAACTGGATATGGTTGAGAGGCATGAATTTGTGCTTAGGTGAGATCTTTGTGTTACCATCTTGTGCACATAGCACATGTTGAGGGAGAAGAGAGATATTCCACATGATTTTTCCCAAATCCTTCATAATCAAGAAAGCAAGGAAAACTCAAGCCTAGGAACATCGAATCCATTTTTAGTAAATCATAGGTAGTGGGATTCGATCCAAAAACTCATTTATGGTGGCACCAATCAAAATATCTATGAACAATGAAAAATTTGAAGTTGCTTTAGCTATTAATGCCAGATCACCAATTTGCATAGAATGATTTCCCATTATTAGAATGCGAGTGTGGATTGAATATCACTACAATGAGGTTGATCCAAGTGGAATACGTGAACGTTTCCAGCAAAACATGTTTCCCCTGCATCTTATTAACAAGACTTTCACCACGATTCCACCTTCTTGCTATCAAGATATTTTACAAAACTATGTTGTAGGAAAAGACACATGACTTGTAACCCCCTATTCCTAATTTTGTACAATTGTTGTGATATTTCACAACATTGGTTCCTTTAAACTTTGGACAGAATCCATTAGTCTCCCATATTTCACTTCACTTGATGTGATATAAATATTATAAACAAATGAAGAAAGAATCCCCAAAATAAAATATTGTTGCAATGACAATTAGAAGAGTGGAAACCTTCACAATGGTCATTATACCTTGAAATGTTTCCACTTTGCAAAGGAAGCTCCGAGAAATGAAGATTCAATATCCATGTCATACCTAGAAGAGGACTAACACAATCTCCTTATGTGGTATTTGTTCCACTTTAATGAATTCCATAAGGTTTTTTAAGTTGTTGGAAACTTGTCATAGGACCTTGAGGTCTGAGGCCCATGTTAGACCCTTTTCCAGCAATTATAGGCAGCACTAGATTGGGTAGATCAAAAAATTCTTGAGCCTGCTGCAACAAAAATGTACTACAGATGAATTCTATTATGTCTATTGTCCTCAATATGTTTCACTATAAAATCAATTAGATTTATTTGTTGAAAAGAAAAATAGGGGGAATATTGAGGTTGCAAGTAGGATCCAAAATGGGGATTCTAAAGTATATTATTGTTGCAACTTAATACAATATGCAATAATTATTTAGCAGAGATGTGGATTAGTTATCTCAACTTTTTACAACTATCATTTAGGTAAGTTAAAATGAGGGATAGATCATGGATTTATAGGTAATAACGAAACGATGAAAGAGTAGTAGTGGATGAGTTTGAGTTTAGAAATACAATGGTAAATGATGAATGGGATAGGGGTAGGGAAAAAAAAAGGACAAGAAATAACAAGATTTGAATAGTTGTGTTAATAAATTTCCTTTATCCTTAATAAATTAGAAAGATTTCAGAAGCACATTCTTACCTCAGATTTTCTAGTTCATTTATATACTTACATCTGTGACTAGTCTTTGGACTATGTGCAGGAAGAATGGAACTTTGGATAACACTTAAAAAATGACCATAGCCAAGATTATGAAAGCTACTTATTGAAGAGAGATATGATGTGAATGTTTGATACCTCGAGGAATAATCAAATCTATATGAAATGTGTCTGAACTTGCAACGAATTTTGGAACACTTATATGATGAGTACTCTAGTGTTATTTCCATGAAGACCTAAAAATTATGTAAAAGAACTTATTGGTGGAATGTAGGATGCACGCTAAAACCAAAAACTGTAGGTTGATTTTGGAGATGATTCTTCCACAGGGAGAGATACTGCAACAAGAATGGCATCCCATTTTTTTTGCACATTGTTGGGAACTACAAATTTTTGTTAGAGTCATGAACCAGATAGTCTTCACCATAAACCCATATCTTAGCATAATTCTATCTATGTGAAGAAATTTTACTAAAGTCAAACATAGAGAGAATTCATTAGATTATTGATTGTTAATGGATGTTGTTAACCAACGTGAGACAACTCACATTTAATGTTAATGAGTGTCAAGATGCCTAAGTACATCATGATAAGTATGAATGAATGTGTTGGATTAAGGTCACCTGTAGGATCTGTCAATCGAGAGACCTTGATGAATTCCCATTGTTGACAGCAAGGAGGATTTCCATTGATTTATGCAAGTCCTAAGGTACTTATAAACATCTATAATCCTAATCCCAGATGATATGTTGGAGTGGGTAGACATTTGTCGAAAGGTGGACCTTAAGGAATCCCACATCATCCGACATGAGCACAAATATAATGATTTGAAGAATACATGGTAGAACCAACAGCTGAATGTAGAGCTTATTGTGAGTTATTTCCTACCGTTTACCCAGTTTTCAAGCAAGACTCGTGTCCAGTTGCGCCAGTGAACTGGTTTTCACAGCTAAACTTATTTTTCTCTTTACTATTATATTCTATTATTTATTTATTACACTTTCCTACTCTACTTTGAAAAATAGAACCTTTTATCAAGTGTAGGAGCATTTCCAATGAAGCCATGTGCATAACAGGATTATAAATATGCTCATATTCAAGTTTGAAAAATAAAATTTAATAAGTACTAGAACATGAGGGACCAACTACTCTAATTATGAAGATGTCAAGAAATATTGAAGGATAGAGTGATGCCTCAACCTGATGGTTTTTTGGAACCAAAGTTCAATGTAGTCATGTTGACCTTGGTTTTCTTGTTCATAGGCATTGATTTGTATGTCCTCCTTCGTCATGCCATTCATATCTTTTACTATTTGTTTATTGATCTCGTGAACGCATAAAGTATATGATGACATGCATGGTAGAAATTCTTCATTCTCATGCTCTTATGTCTACTCTTCACTAGATGTTGTCCATGTTGGATTACTAAGAGGGGCGGTGAATCAGTAATAAAGAAATTTAATCCTTTTTAACCATATAATGCAAGTGTTATATCAGTGTAGCATTATCATCCAATAATTGCAGAGTAAATAAACAACGAAAAAATGAGCAATCATACACATACATAGTACACCAGTGTTTTTACGTGGAAACCCAAGGCGGGAGAAAACCACATAACGCTTTTTCTTATATGTCTTGAAGAACTACATTCATTGGAAGAACCAAATTCCTTCGTTTTCTAGCTGCAACTGGAAGGAGGCTCCAACCCCCTAGTTTCTCGGGCTACAACCTGAGGGAAGCTCCAACTCCCCAATTCTCTGGCTACAACCCCCTAAGTTCTCTGACTACAACCGGAAGGTGGCTACAACCACTTGTCCTTGCCCCGTCCAACCGCCCTGAAATATAAATTTCAAATGTAGACAACCCGTCACTATCACTGAATCAACCACTGCCACTATCAACCTGTCATTGTCAACCTGTAACAACCTGTACCAATCAACCTGCACCAAACAACCTATACCAATAACTTGAACCAACATTTACCATGCATCAACCTTGAATCATCAAGATGTACCAACATCATCAACTATACACCTCATGTATGCTCCAAATCATGAACCATACACCTCATGTATGTTCCAACTCGTCAACTACTTGTCTCAACCATGTACCCAACATGTACCTCAACCATATACCAAAGACATACACCAATATAACCATCAAATGTTATCTAACAATTCATCACTCTATCCATAAACCAAATACCATAAACCCTTACATCAAACCATGTGCCACAACCTCACTGTTATGTAGCCTCAAGCTAAACCAACAACTTCAGAAACACATCACAACCAATACCCATATGCCAAATACCAACAACAAAATACCAGCTGTATCCCTCAACAAATCTGATATATGTAGCAATATTGAACATCCAATACCATCTCAAGAGATAAACCCTATCTTACAAAACATACCTCAAACAAGATGTGCCATATCTCTCATAAATAGACCCCAACCATGTTGCTGCCTCGATTTTTTTGCCGCACTTTTTCTGCCACGATTTTTCTACCGCACTTTTTTCTGCCGCGATTTTTCTACTGCACTTTGTCTGTCGCGATTTTTTTGCCGCACTTTTTCCGTCGCGATTTTTTTGTCACACTTTTTCTACTGCGATTTTTCTGCCGTACTTTTTCTACCGCGATTTTTTTGTCGCATTTTTCCTGCTGCACTTTTCCTACCGCACTTTTTCTAATGCAATTTTTCTCTATCAATAATACCTACCCAAATAACCTTTCACAAAAATAGATATTCAATGATATTCAAGTGTGTTTCAAATGAGAGAGCATTGCCTCTTATTTATACTTTCATGTAGTTTCCTCAAGGGGTTACCTTTTAACCATCTTAACCCACTTTCCTTATTTTAGGGTTAACCAACTTCTAACCACTTGTCCACTTAGTAATTTCTCCATTAACTTTATTATTTAAATAATTTATTTTGTATCCACTTTGCTTATAGTACACTCATCACTTCACTTTATTATTTACCTTCTAAAATCTCTTAAACCACTTTTGTTATTTTAGGGAGTTCTCCATTAACTTTATTATTTAAATAATTTCTTTTACATCCTCTTTGAATTATAGTACACTCATCACTTCACTTTGTTATTTAAATAATTTATTTTGCATCCTCTTTGACTTATAGTACACTCATCACTTCACTTTATTATTTAAATAATTTCTTCTTTGCAAACACGTTGACTACTTTGACCTTTTAGGGCTTCTAGATGACTCATGAGGGTTCTCCAACTTCACACAGCCATAACTCTCTAACTATGAGGAGTTATGTGACGTTCCACATACCACCGGAAATGGCATGACATGTACTATCCATCTAGAATAGTCTTAACTTCAAATACATCAAAACTTATACCATTATCCATCAAACAAACTTGGGTCCATTACCCAAACCTTTGTGCTACCGGAATTCACTACCAGACTTTATTCAAGGGTTGACATCAATGACAACCAACCCAATTAATAACAATCTCCTCCTTTGTCATTGATGGAAACACTCTGATGAAATACTGAATTCATATCACTCATGCTCCCCCTGTGACCATCGCTCCCCCTGGAACCATGCCTCTATGTTCTTCATCTAATAAATATCTCCCCCTTTTTCATCAATGGAAAAGGTATCTTTCCATCTGGGGTTGCTCCCCCTAACTGAACTATCCTTGGGGAAACTCCCCCTGAATGAACTCTTCCTGAAACTGATCTCCTGACCTGAACTGTCCTCTTTATGGTGCTTCCTCGTGTAAATCTAAGACATATAAGATAAGCATTCAAAAGCATTCATTTTGGAGTAGAAATTACTCCGAGTCTCTGGCGAAGATACTCAAAGGCTTCCTATGGAAGCGGTTTTGTAAAGATGCCTGCCACTTGTTCTTTTGTACCCACATATTCAACTATGATGTTCTTTTATGCAACCTGTTCCTGTAGAAAGTGATACTTGATTGGAATGTGTTTCTTCTTAGAGTGCATAACCAGGTTCTTTAAGATACTGATGGCACTTGTATTATCACAATATATTGGAATGGGCTGTATTATCACAATATATTGGAATGGGCTCATCATACTCAACCTGTATATATTTTAGAGTTTGTTTCATCCATAGAACCCATGTACAACATGCTATTGTTGCAATATACTCTACCTCAGCTATAGATAAGGATATTGATGATTGTTTCTTACTTAGCCATGATACTAAACACTCACCCAAGTAGAACGTTGCTCCACTGGTGCTTCATCGATCATCAATACAACATGTCCAATCTGCATCTGTGTAGGAAATAAGTGATAGATCCTTTCCTTTTGGATACCATAATCCAAACTCTTTTGTTCCCTTGAGATATCTAAAAATCCTCTTCACTGCTAATACATGTGATTCCTTTGGTGCTACTTAAAATCATGCCACTTGTCCAACTACCTGCATTACATCTAGTCTAGATGTTGTCACATATAGTAGGCTACCAATCATTGACCTGTATTGCCTCTGATCTGTAGACTTTGAATCATCATCTTTGCTCAAATTGCAATTGGTTTGCATGGGAGTGATAACTGGTTTGCAATCTTCCATTCTAAACCTCTTTAGCATTTCTCTGATATTCTTGGTTTGAGAAATAAAAATTCCTTGGTTTCTTTGACGTATCTGAAGTCCCGGAAAGAAGGATATTTCTCCAAGTAATGACATTTCAAATTCATTCTGCATATCCTTTGCAAATTTCTAGCTTAACCTGTCATCATCGCTACCAAAAATAATATCATCAACATAAACCTCAATTAATAAAATACTATCTTGTCTTACCTTGATGTATAGGTTGTTGTATGCACTTCCTTTTTTGAACTCTGCCTATTGTAGATATTTATCCAGTCTAGACTACCATGCTCTAGGAGCATGTTTTAGACCATACAAAGCCTTCTTTAATTTACACACATAATCTATGTTCTCTGACAACTAAAATCCTTCTGGTTGTTCAATGTAGACTTCTTCTTTAAGTTCCCCATTCAGAAAAGTTGATTTTACGTCCATCTGATACACTTTAATATTTTTGGAGCATGCATAAGCTAAAAGAAATCGAATTGCTTCCATTCTAGCAACTGGGGAAAATGTCTCTTCAAAGTCGATTCCTTCAACCTATGCATATCCTTTACATACCAATCTAGCTTTGTTCCTTGTAACATGTCCATATTCATTCAATTTATTCTTGTATACCCACTTTGTGCCGATCACATTCTTATCCTTTGGTCTTGGAACCAATTCCCAAGTGTCATTCTTCTCTATTTGATCCAATTATTCATCCATGGCCTTATTCCAAAATTCATCCTTGTTGGCCTCTTCAAAACAATTTGGTTCAATTGTATATGAGATTGCTAGGTGAGTTTGTTCTAGTGAAGGATGATTCTGATAATCTGATCTGAAGGATGATTCTTTTGTACTCGTCTGCTAGGTGTCTTTGGAGGCACTTGCTGAAATTTCTCTTCTTCTTCTATCGAATTCTCTTCATCTTCCTCTTCTACTTCTTTTTCATCTTCTTCTTCTTCTTCATAAATTTGTTCCATTGATTCATTTTCTTCTTCCTTTAATTTTAGTCTACCTATTTCATCAATTGTTAAGTTGATGTTTTCCACAACTTTGTTCAATCTCAGGTTGTAACACTTGTATGATTTCCTTGCACTTGAGTAACCAACAAGTACTCCTTTGTCCACATGAGAGTCAAACTTTCACATTCAGCCATCTTCTCTTTTGATGTGGCATTTGCTTCCAAAAACTCTAAAGTGATTCACATTTGTTGGTATTCCTTTCCATGGCTTGCAGGGAGTTTTATCAGTGTTGTTTCTGATCATTACTCTATTTTGAATGTGAATTGTTGTATGCACTGCCTGTGTCCAAAATATATCTGTCAATTTGGAATCCATTAGCATTGTTCGAGCCATTTCTTGTATTGTCTTGTTCTTTCTTTCAACAACTTCATTCTGTTGAGGTGTCCTAGCAGTGGAGAATTTATTTTTTATTCCATGACTGTTGCAGTAGTCCATAAATTCATTTGAATTGAACTCTCCCCGATTATCAAATCTCAAGCATTTGATTTTTGCATCCATTTCATTTTCAACCATTTCCTTGTAGATCTTGAAGTTTCAAAATCTTCTGACTTATTCTTGAGAAAGAAAACTGCAGTCATTCGTGTATAATCATCAACTAATAACATAAAGTATTCCTCACCTTTTAAACCATGTGTTGTAGTTGGTCCAACTAGATCAATATGCACAATTTACAGTGATCTTGTCGTTGAATATTCCTTTGATTTGAACCTGGTCTTTGTTTTATTTCCTTGTTGACAATGCTTGCATAAAGTGTTGGTTGGTTTCATGATCTGGGGCATTTCTCTGAATGCTTCTCTTTTGTTGACTTTGAAAAAGTTATCAAAATGTATGTGACCCATTCTTCTGTGCCATAGCCAACTTTCATCTTCCTTTCCTAGAAAACAATTTTCATTTCCAATTTCACTTAACACATATATGTTTCTTGAAGTTCTCGCAGTTGTAGCAATCAATTTTCCTGAACCTTCTTTTCTTATCTCGCACTTTTGTGACTCGAAAGTAACTTTATGACCTTGGTCACACATCTGACTCACACTTAGAAGATTATGTTTCATATCTTCTACTGGTAGAACATTTTCTTCCTTTGAATTCTCGTTCTCAATTCTGACTGTGCCTTTTCCAATGATTTTAGTTGAATCATCATTTATGAAGGAGATCGATCCATCTCTTTCCTTTATTAAAGTAAGAAACTTGTCTCTATCACCTGTCATATGTTTTGAACAACCACTGTCAACATACCAACCACGTTTCTTCTTCTTGTATTGTAGAGAGAGTGTTCATTCTTCATTTCTATATTGATTATGCTTTCTTAGTCCTTTTCCGAGGTTCATGTCTATGACTTTTGTTATTCTGTTGTGGTTCTCTAGGAGGGAATGTCATTTTGCAATCTTTGGCCATGTGTCCAAAGTTGTTACATTTGTAACATTCCACTTCAGTGCTCAAGGATTCAAACTTGTTTTAACTTCTTCTTTGTGTTTCACTAGACCTTCTTGGATAACCCTTTTGTGTATGAATTTCAAAGTTGTTTATGTTCTTGTTGTTAGCTCTGCAATTCACAGTGTTATGTCCAAAATTATTACATGCATAACATAAACCAAAAAAGATAGTTTGATACCTGGGAGTTGAAGATATTCTGAAAGGAGGTACTCTTATGAATTCTTCTTCTTCCTAAGGAATATATGTCGGTTGGTGATTCTGAAATCTGAAACTTCTCGGTGGAGGAGTGTCCCTGTAATCTTCCTTGTAGATCTTCCTATCCCCTTTGATTGTTTCTGCATATCTTTTTGGATATGGTTATTTATTTATTGTTTTAGAGCTTGATCCCTTTTCTATATGATTGTATCCAAGTCCGGACTTGACATGATGAGGTTTTTTACTGATGATAATGTCATCCAAAACTTTTGAGTTGTTCTACATGTTTTTCTTTTCAAGATCCTTTCTTAATGTGACAATTTCTGCTTCCAAATTTCCAAAGATCATGTCTTTTTATTCTAGTTGTTCTTTGAGTGTTTCTTCAATTATTTTATCTTCTTCTATTTGAACCTTTAAATTTGTGATCATTTGTTCTAGTTCTTGAGTGTCTTCTTTCTTGTCTAGTTCCGCTCGTAGTTTCTTGTTTTTCTTCTTTTCTCTTCTGATAACTTCTATGGCACATATCAATTCTTCTCAGTAGTAAAATTTTGTCTCTTGATATTCTTCTTCGGAGTCTTCTTTATCAGATTCTTCTACTGCCATGAATATAACTCTTTCTGTCTCACTGTCACTGACTTCATCTTCATCTGATGATGAGATGTCTTCTTTGGTGCATAAGCTTTTCTTGAAAACTTTATTTGTGGTTCTTTTTCCTTTATATGCTTGTTTGCTATTTGAGTAACCTTCATCATTTCTCTTTTTCTTATGAGGACATTTGTTATAAAAATGACCAATACCATCAAAATTAAAACAAATCAAAGGAAGGTTACCTCTATACCTGTCATTGGTTCCCTTGTTCAATCTTTTGACAAAGTTTGCCACTTCTTCATCATTTTCCGAGACGTCATTGTTGTTGCTAAGTTCTTTTCTTTTTGATTTGACTTTTTGGATGCTTTGAAGGTTCCTTATTTTGTATTTCGATTTTCCTTTTCAATTCTCATTTCATATGCTGTGAAGATTCCATGTAATTCATCCATGCTTATTGAGTTCATATATACTCTTTCTTCTAGTGTTGATATCTTAGGGTCAAATCTCATAGGAAGAGATATTAGTACCTTTTGAACAATTACAGATTCTTCGATTTCTTCTCCCAATCCTATGATTGCATTTACTGTTTCATCAACTCGTAAAAATTAAGCTACAATATTATCATCTTCCTTCATATTAAGTTGTTTGAACTGACCTATGTAAGTTTGAATCTTTGTTTCTTTGACTTTTGAATCTCCTTCATAAATATTTCGAAGTTTGTCCCAAATCTTTTTAGTGGATTTACAATGTGCAACTTTGGTGAATATCGTTTCACTAAGACCATTCAGAAGTGAATTTGTGGATTTGGAATTATTCTGACCGAGTTTCATTGCTTTGTCATTTGTTGGTGGAACTGTCGGTACTGTGTATCCATCTACAATTGATTGCCAAATTTCAAATCCCTGTGCATGTATATATGTCTTCATCCTTATGCTCCAAAATGCATACTTATGTCCATCAAATTGTGGCATTCCATTTTTATACAAGTTGTTTCTCTCCATGATCTTCCTTTCAGTCGTTAAACTGATTTCTAAAGGAACCTGCTCTGATACCAATTGTTGGATTACTGAGAGGCGGGTTGAATCAGTATTAGAGAAATTTAATCATTTTTAACCATATAATGCAAGTATTGTACCAGTGTAGAACTATCATCCAACAATTGCAGAGTAAATAAACAATGAACAAATGAGCAATGATACACATACACAGTAAACCAATGTTTTTACATGGAAACCCAAGGCAGGAGAAAACCACAGAATTCTTTTTCTTATATGTCTTGAAGAATTACATTCATTGGAAGCACCAACTTCCCAACTTCCTTTGTTTTTCAGCTACAACTGGAAGGAGGCTCCAACCCCCTAGTTTCGCAGGCTACAACTTGAGGGAAGCTCCAACCCCCCAATTCTATGGCTACAACTAGAAGGAGGCTACAACCCCCTAAGTTCTCCGGCTACAACTGGAAGGTGGCTACAACCACTTGTCCTTGCCCCGTCCAACCGCCCTGAAATATAAATTCCAAATGTAGACAACCTATCACTATCACTGAATCAACCATTGCCACTATCAACCTGTACCAATAACCTGTAACAACCTGTACCAATCAACCTCCACCAAACAACCTGTACCAATAACCTGAGCCAACATGTACCATGCATCAACCTTGACTCATCAAGATGTACCAACATCATCAACTATACGCCACATGTATGTGCCAAATCATCAACTATACACCTCATGTATGTGCCAACTCATCAAATATACACCTCATGTATGTGCCAACTCGTCAACTACGTGTCTCAACCATGTACCTCAACCATATACCAAAGACATACACCAATATAACCATCAACATTTATCTAACAATTCATCACTCTATCTATAAACCAAATACCATAAACCCTTACATCAAACCATGTGCCACAACCTCACTATTGTGTAGCCTCAAGATAAACCAACAAATTCAGCAACACATCACAACCAAAAGACCAATACCCATATGCCAAGTACCAACAAAAAAATACCAACTGTAACCCTCAACAAATCTGATATATGTAGCAATATTGAACATCCAATATCATCTCAAAAGATAAACCCTAGCTTACAAAACATACCTCAAATAAGATGTGCCATATCTCTCATAAATAGAACCCAACCATGTTGTTGCCATGATTTTCCTGTTGCAATTTTTCTTCCGCGATTTTTCTGCCATGATTTTTCTGTCGCACTTTTTCTGTCACGCTTTTTCTGCCGCGATTTTTCTGCTGCAATTTTTTTGTCGCACTTTTTCTACTGCGATTTTTCTGCCACGATTTTTCTGTCACACTTTTTCTGTCACACTTTTTCTACCACACTTTTTCTGCCACATTTTTCTTGCCGCACTTTTTCTGTCGCACATTTTCTGCCACACTTTTCCTGTCGCACTTTTTCTCTCACACTTTTCATGCCACACTTTTTCTGCTGCAATTTTTTTCTATCAATAATACCTGCCCAAATAACCTTTCACAAAAATAGATATTCAATGATATTTAAGTGTGTTTCAAATGAGAGAGCCTTGCCTCTTATTTATACTTTCATGTAGCTTCCTCAAGGGGTTACCTTTTAACCATTTTAACCCACTTTCCTTATTTTAGGGTTAACCAACTTCTAACCACTTGTCCACTTAGTAATTTCTCCATTAACTTTATTATTT
>CBVK0100485800.1:0-18176 GCA_900067695.1 Picea abies
CAGTTGAATTCCTCCGCATACAGTGCGTTGAGGAGGTTCACAGTTAAAATCTTATTCTCATCGACCTAGAATTTGAATTGGGTTGCTCGTGTCGTGCAAGTGGAGTGCAGACCGAGGTTGAAATCTCAGTAGTAAATCTGAGAAAAGAAAGGCGTGGGTTACTGTCACAGTGAGTGCACATAGTCCGGAAGAACTCAACACTTTGATAATTGTTGAAGTCCGAGCATGAGCAGGAGGCGAGCGCAAAGGTATCAGAAGGAGTCGGAGAAAATTAAGCTCAGGAGGGATAGTTCCGTGGTGAAGACTTTGGGAACAGACCCAGGAGGAGCGCGAATTGAGAGAAGCCTTGGAGTGGGAGATATCCAAGAGGAAGAATCAACGGACAGGATTCACGGAAGAGAATCGCGAAATCCCGATGATCGTTGGATCATGGAAAAGCTGCAAGGAGTTTAACCCTTGGCCACAGGAGAGAACCGGCCATCGAATTTCGGTACATCAGGGTTCGGGCTTCGGCGATTGCAAAGGCAAGAGGTTCATTTCCTTTTGAAATCGCGAATAGCGATTTCCCGATTTAACGGGAGCCATTGATTGTGACGAGGACAGGTGGCACGTGATCCCATCATATCGGGGTTCGGCGTTCGGAGTGTCCGACATCACAAAACTATTGCATCGTGGATCCACGATCCACGAAGTCCCGAAGAGGACGTGGCAGCATGGGACCCCAGGTACTAGTGGAAGACAGGTGGCGCGATCTCGGAGAATCGGCACCTCGGCACTCGGGGTTTTGAAATATGGAGTGTTGTCATCGCAAAGGGCGATTTCCCGATAGTGCAAGTGGAGGACAGGCGTCAGGGCGTTAAGCCATATGAGGAGGTATTGACAAGTGGTGTTAGCTCGGAGTTCGGGGATCAGATAGTTGGAGGGCGAGTGACTCGTAGTATCATATCCGCCGATTTCCCGATAGGGAAACCCTCGATATTCGAGGACATTGACCCTTTGACCATCGGGATTCGGGGAAGTGAAAGACCCGATATCGTGAGCGCTGAACTCGTGAACTCGTGAGTCCCGAGTTTCGAAGATAGGGACATCTGTGTGTCAGGAACTCCCGAGAGGAGTTGTAAGAGTCTTAGACTCTTCGGGCCTGTGAGAGAAAGAGAAGGTCCTGGTGGAGTGGCCGGGCCGTCGAGGGCAGGTTTGCGTCACAACATCACGCCTCTGCTGCGCCTCAGCGATGTGAGCTTTTCCTCCATCCATATTCCTCTCTGGACAGTCCACGGCTTTATGGCCGTCTTTACCACATGTAAAACACGTGATAACTCCTCCTTGACCTCTGCCTCGACCTCGGGCACGAGGAAATATATTCGCGTCAGCATATCCTCCCTGCTGATCATCTTGTTGTCTCCTTGGCTCAGTATTTTTCTGCCTCAGCTGTGAGGTTCCACCTCTTTCAGTTTTTCCATGAGGTCTCTTCCAATCCTCTTTGGGCTTCTGTGTTTTTTCTTGGGAAACTGCTTTGCCTCTAGGCTGGCTTCTGCCTCGCCCTCACTGTCCCTGCTTGCGGCTCAGCTTCTCCTCGGCTTTCAGAGCCATCCGGTACACATCCTCGATAGTTCGGATGGTCATCATGCTCAATTCATCCTGAATGTCATACCTGAGACCATTCAGATACCTCACCACCTTTTCGTCATCACTCTCCCGATGACCAGCTCGAATGTTGAGCCTATAGAATTCCTCGATGTACTCCTTCACAGTCATCAACTTCTGTCTCAGGTTCTGCATGCTCCTGAACAGAGTGATCTGGTAGTCCCTCGGAATGAACTTTGCCTTCATCTTGGCGATCATCCGATCCCAGCTTTTAATCTTCTGTTTACCTTTGCTGCGCCTGTCAGCCTGCACTTCATCCCACCATAGGGCTGCATGTCCCTTCAACTTGGTGCCAGCGTGCCTCACCTTTTTGTCCTCTTCGATATCTTCGTAATCGAAGTAGGTGTCGAGTGCTCGGATCCAATCCAGCAACTCTTCTGCATTTAGACTTCCCTCATAGACGGGAATGTCCATCTTCGTCTTCGAGCTCATCCTCGAAATGGCTCTTATCAACCTCTCTATTGATGCATCTTATGTAGAGACCTCTTCAGCATCGTGTCCAGCCTCTTCTTCAACCTCGGAATCGCTGAACTCTATTGTGCTTGCTCCACGCCTCTGGGTGGTCTCCATCTCCTCGAGTCTCGCCTTGAGATCTCGAATTTGGTGTTCCATCTCTGGGTTACCTGGCTGTCTACCTCTCCTTCGACCATCCCTGTCTTCGCGATCAGGTGACTGCCTTTCTCTCCTCGGTGGCATTATATCCTTCCACTTCTCCCTGCTTTAGAAAGCAAAGAATCCGGGCTCTGATACCACTCTGACGCAAGTCGCCCCTCGCTGGTCAACCCGTGTTCACCAGGACCTTCTCTTTCTCTATGGCCCGAAGAGTCAATAGCTCTTCCAACTCCCTCGAGGAGTTCCTTACCCACATGATCCTTCCTTTTGTCCGGATCCTCTCTTCCTTGATTATCGAAGGATCGGCCCTCGCGACTTCGCGAGTTCAATTAGGGGTACTGGATCCTCGGATCCCCGAGACCCGATGTCTTAGGTCAACACTGACTTCCCCTCGGCTGATCGGGATTTCGCTTTATCGCGTCTTCGCGATTCGTGTCACTATACCTTCGGAGTCCTAACCTCCGAGACCCGAAACACCGAGATGCAATGAGCCTGCTATCTCACCTTCTCGCGTCCTCGCCACTCCGCGAGACCAACTTCTGGACTCTCGACTCCTGAGACCCGATGCCCCACTGTCACCTGTCACATCACCCGACTATGACTCACGCCATGCACAAGATTTTCGGGACGTCGTTTCTCACGCTTCGCGTCCCCGTGACCTTAAATACCAAGGCTTGGGCTTTCACCCTGCGAACTTCCGAGTTCGCGAGATCCTTTGGGTCTCTGCCACCTGTCTGCTTCCCCAATCAACAACTCCGAGTAAGTCGGGAGATCACAACTCGTGACCTCAACGTGCATGAAATTCTACACTCACCACCCGATGTGCCGATAAGCGATGATAACTGAGTTCTCTCGTGCACCTGCGAGTTAATCCCCTCGCAACTCCTCTACGATCTGACGGTCTTCGGGATCTCGTGACTCTCCATGAAGACTTTAAGTCGTCGATTCTCTTCCTCTGGAGAATCCTCCAGCATCCAAGCTTTCCCTTAGTTCAAAACCCCTTTTCAGGCTGGTGCCTACAGCATGAACCAGGGGCTATTCCTCCTGAGCTGAATTCTCTCTCTCTCTGACTCTTTCAGAGATATTTTGAGCACCTTGCCCGCAATCAACCTTCAATCACTCTCCAAGTGTTGAGGTCTTCCGAGGCCTGTGCACTTGCCCGCAACATAGACCTTCGCTTCCTGTGCTTGGACTCACCTCTGAGAACTTCAAATTCGACCTGCACTTCCCTGCACGGCTCGAATAACATAAAACACTCCGAGTTGAACAAGAATGAGAGTTTAACCGTAGAGCCTCCTCGACGCACTCTATGCGGAGGAATTCAACTGCACTCGATGGAGGAATCTCCTGGCACAAACGTAGAAACAATTGAAACTCATACATTCATTCTCTCAGGTTACGAACCTGATATGCTATCACATATGCAGCATATAAAAGATAAGCATAAAGAGAAGCAAGTATACAACAGAATAGCGTTAGCAACACAAACAATTCAAACACAGCCATGGAAGTGAATTAAACTCTTTCTTCTATTAATTCAATCTATACATGGGTGTTCTTCATAGCTCTCTGCTCTGCTCTCTCTTGCTCCCTTGTCTCAAAACGAGGATTACCTAGCATGAATACAATGTACAAAGGAGGGTGTCTATTACTCTGTTTTCCCTCTCGAAAGTAAACTGTCTAATCTACAGTTAATTCCTATCTAACTACATTAAAACTATTAAATGCCTTCTTATCTACATTACAATACAAGTGTGCCTGGCTTTGAATGCCTTCCTTCAAACGACGACGTGACAATCTTTTCAAAATAATTCAAAACGTATGTGCTAGCGCTGTCCAGCTATATATCCTTTGCTCCACGTGCTGACTCGCTTGATTGAGTGAGCGATGCTCTTGCATCATGCACCATAGAGGTTCTAGTGACTGATCGTCGAGGCCGTTGTGTCGGGATTGTGGATGTGGTCCTTTAGATTGTAGGTGTTGTCATGTTTTCATCGGGCAGGTAGTCGTTTCTATATTTTTGATTTATGCATGTTTCAACCAGTTGCTCATTGTTCTAGTGCATTGAGTCATTGTTTTCTATTGCCTGATATGCATGCATTTGTTCGTCATCATGTTGTGTGGTTCAACTATTGTTGTCATTTCCTTCCTACCTAAAAAAAAAAAAAAATCACTTTTTGCTTCGCTGGCAGTCGTAACAATTGGGATCGTTACTCTTAAATGGTGTACATTCAAACTTATGTAAGTTTAGATCACAATGAAGACCTAATTTTGAACTTGAACATTTGATTATTTGAGAACAAACTCTATCCCACATCCGAGAATGGAAAGTTTCTAAATTTTCTTCGATTGCATTCCTTGTTTTCTTGTCCAAGAATGGCGTAGTATGGACATTTGTGTTTTCTACATATAACGAAGTTAATTCCTTATTGCTAGGGTATTGTCAAACTCTTAACTAAATTGGTTACTAACCACAAAAACCAACATTCAAGTAGATTTACAAACAAGCCATGCATATGTATATGTGAGCTAGATCACACATATTGTATATGTGAACTAGCTCACACATAATTTCAAAGAGAATTTGATTATATGTAATATGAATACATCCCAAAGATGAAAGATTTAAATAGTTTTTGAAGAATGACTTAATATACATGTGCAGATTTTTGTTTTCTTCATGTACATGGAAGATTATATGAAAACATCTATTCCACCGCAGAAAGAGGAGATAACTATTTTTCGGAAGAATGGTTTTTAAAATGAAGATCTGTGAACTTTCATAGATATAAATAGTTTTTTTGGAAGAATGGATTAATATGGATATTTATGATTCCTTTAATTTGAAAGGGAATTATGGAATTTGATTATATGACCACTGCAAAAGAGGAGAGAAGTATTTTACTGTTGAGGAGATTAGTATTTTATTGCTGAGTAAATAAGATCAAATAACATCACCTGGGATGAGAATTTCACCTAAAGGATTTGGGACTTTATCCACAAGGAGATAAGTATTTCATTGGAAGAATGACTTAATATGGATATTTGTGAACTTTCTTCATACACAGTTCTATATTTATTTTTAGATTATTATCTAACTCTAACTCTAAACACAATTTTTTTTTACCAAAAACACAATTTTTCTCTTTAAATTTTTTTAAGATTTTAGATAAGATTTTACAAATTGTTTAAATCATTTATGCTTAATGTGGAGAGTAACTATCTTAAATCCGTTTAACTATGGTTGGGTATGTTATTATTTCTTATTGTTTATTTAATATTTAGTTAAAGTATATATGCTAATATGTGCTATTGTTTTTTTTATTATTGTTTTTTATTGTTACAGATGTCTAAATTATATTTGTTGGAAAATATGATTACATTATATTTGATGGGAAAGAGTATGTTGGAGGATGAGACTTAACTCTTTTGGCATGTATGTCAATTTTGTTTTAATCACAATTTTTGAATTATGTTTTATTTTGCATGTTTGAATTGTAAATTTAAAATTTTTGAATTCTGTTTTTTTTGTAGGTTTGAATTGCAGGTATGAAGTGATCTATTTTAAAGTGATGGCTTAGAGTCTAGAATTTTGGAGTTAAATGTCTTAGTTTTTGTTATCATCCTAAAATGGATGTGGAACCTGTGTATTTGACATTGTAACTATTTAGACTTTGATTATATATATATTTGATATTTTTGGAATTTAAAATATCAATTTATTGTCTCATATTTGATTTCTCAAAAGGTTAATTTATGTTTTATGATACTGTTTTATATTGTTTTATAGGATTTGTTCAATGAGAGTTTCACTATGAAGCTTAAAAGACTTTGTTCTTATTTTAGTAATATTGATTTTCTTCTTTAAGCTATCTATATAACATAAATATGGTTTTCATATTCTAACTTCTGTCTTTATAGGACATTAATTTTATGTTTTCTCCATTTCTTCATTGCACCACTATTTATGTTCCATAAATGGTAGGCTTGTCGTATTTCCATTTCACCAATAGAGATATCTATGAAACTAAAATGATGAGAGTCTCTATCTTTACTATGTTAATGTTGAAATAAAATTTATTTGTTGTTAATCTATTAAACACCATTACTAATGTAAGAATAGCTTTGTTTTGGTTTGGTTTACAACTTGGCTTGATAGATTGTGGTGGTCTGACCAATGCTCAAAGGTGTCTTCACTGCAACACTAAGTTTATGAAAAAAAGTGGCAAAGTTGTTAGTTTTGAACTAATGTTTTGTATATTCTCCTTTTTACAATGCATTAAATTAAGCATCAAACTCTTAAATACTTTTCTACTATGTATTAATTTAAATGCTTCCTTTTATGTTCACCGTGGACTGTTAAAAAACACATGATAAAATTCAACATATTTCATTATGGATTGTTCTTGGGCCTATGGGGACTGATAAAATTCAACATATTTGATTGTGGACTGATAAAATTCAACATAAAGCTGAACTCTTGGGCAATTGGGGATTATTATTACTCATTTCCTACTTTTCCATTGAAAAATTGATGGTTGCGGGAGATTCCAAGGTCATTATCGACTGGATAAATTCCAAATCCAACCTGAACTTGATATATATCAACAACTGGAAAGACAAGATCAGAAGCTTCAATAATAGATTTGAATCTATCAAATTTATGCATGCACATAGAAATTTCAACAAAGTAACAGACAAGATCAGAATCTTAAATAATAAATTTGAATCTATCAAATTTATGCATGTACATAGACAATTCAACAAAGTAGCAGACAACCTCTCCAAAAAGGCACTCAAATGAAATTCTGGCTCGCTCTTTTATGAAGAAATTGTTGATGGAACTATTGTATGTACAATTGTTTTTTACATTTTCTAGCTTGGATCTTTAAAAATCTTCCTTTTTTGAATAATTTTGTATATGACACTAGATGAATTTTTTAAACTTTAATACAGTGTAAAAATATGGAAGGAAGGAAATACTACATATATTTTTTTATCATCACTTTCTAGATCCATATGTAGCAAAAAATTTCATTTGAGTCTAATAGAATAATAGTGAAACTGTTCTTTTCACGTGAAAACAAAGAGAAATGACTAAAAAAAATAGTGTAGAAATGGGTTAGAAGACATAGAAAGAAAGAATCACTTGAACAAATGGAAGAATGAATAAAGTCACTATAAATATTACAAAGTAAGAGAGACACACACAAGGGGCTCTACACACACTTGAATTTGAACCTAGGACATTTACATGGTCTTTATCATTTTGATATTTTCATAGAGACATGGTCTCACATTTACATCAAAATCTCAATTTACATCAACATATCAATGAAAAGTTTTAATGGTCTTTGAATTCACCTTCTTTCTCATACAAACAACTATTAGAAAACTACAAAGATGATAACAATAGCTAAGAAAATCACAAGAAGAGATAGAAGAGATATTGAGATCACTCATGCAATATTTTGTCTTGTCCTGATTTTACTTGCACTATGTTAATTTATATAAAATATTGGATGAAATAATTTCAATATACTATTTTCTTGATTTAAAAAAAATTCATCAAATTTTATAGTTTCTTATGAAATTTCAAAATGAAATATTCAAGAAAATGTGAAATAAAAATTAAATTTTATAGTCTGTCAAATTTTATAGTTTCTTATGAAATTTCACAATGAAATATTCAAGAAAATGTGAAATAAAAATTATAGTTTCTCCCTTATAATTTAAATTTTGTTTAATTTGGAAATATGGTTGAAAATAGTCAAAACAAGTCATCAAATTTAATATAAGTAAGCGATCTTCATTAAAATTTACATTGATATTAAAATTTATCATAATTTAAATTTTTTATAAGCCATTAATAGTCCCTTATAATGACATGGAAATGGGTCCTAGTTTTGATATGAAGTTATCCTTTTCATATGAAAAAACATTTAACAGTAAAATTGCAAATAATGAACACATTTATCTTATATGTAGTAAATTGGTTACATGTATTAAAGGATTTGTGTATATGATTTGGATAATTTGTATCCCTAGATACAATGTATAGGTTCTTCCCTTAAATTGTAAATAAGGTTTGATAAACTTTATAATTCATGGGAAATGCAACTTTTCTTAATTGAATGGACCATGAAAGTAAACTAAACTGGAAATGATTCTAGAATCATAGATATTCATAAATACATGTACTTTCAATGCAAAATAAAAAATTCTAGAATGTACATGTCACTTGTTTAAAAAAATCGTAATGGTATTCCATCTTCAATTATTCGTTCATGATCGACTTTGGACATTTTCCATTTTCTAACTTTTTTTTTTATTGAACTTCTATTAACTTTATGCGTGCTGCACATACCAAATGACTATATTGACAACTTGTGACATATGACTGGTAGTCTTGAAAGTGAACATGAGTATCAGTTTGATGGGTTTCTTGAAAAAAATATCCTTTCAATACAATGGATCCTCTTTCATATATAAAACTGTTATCATCAAAATCTTCTAATAGCCTCATCTTTTGTTCTGTGCATCACATCAAATAATATTTCACATTTTCAATGTTGTCTATAGGTGCAACCATGGCAAAGTGATCTAAAAATAGGGGGCTGAATTTTTATGCTATGCAAGCACCCTCTACTTCATTAAAATAAACTTTTTAGGACCTTGCTCAATGTCTTAATTATGCAAGATAAATTTATGTGCCAAGTTTATGCATCTTCTCTTAAATGTTCATGTGTGAGGAAATTTTCTTTTAAATGGTTAAATATGTGTTTTAAATAAATACACAACAAACATGACTTGCAGAAAATAAACCATAAAACTCACAACAATAACAAGATGATAAAGGAGTTCACCCCCAACTGGGCTACATCTCCTTGAGCCTCCATCAATGGACTAGGCTCTCTGGGATTAGTTTGTCAAAGATTCTTTTACAATCTGCTGCTCAACTCCAATGGATTTACTGATTGTACCATTGGGTTCAAAATACATAAAAACCCCAAAAATGACTAATAGAACTCTAAAAACGGATCATGGCTCATCTGGGTATGACCTCTTCTACATGTGGCCTTGAGATTCCCTGAGCTTCCTTGTGGAAAAAACATCTAAGTCCTCAAATGCCTCTGAAACCTATCCCAATGTGTTCAAAGCATAACAATTAGCCAAAAATGACTATTTAGTCACATAAAATAGACTTGGGCTCATCTGAGCATGACCTCAATCAATGAGGGCTTCAAGCTCCCTAGAGCTCTCTAAAACTTCAATGGTGAAAAACCTACAAAAGGAGGCTTCAAATGCCTTTGAAAATAGTGCCAATGGATTCAGGACGTCCAAAAACCCCCAGCTGGGCTTTTTCGGCACCTCATTTGGCCAAAAAATGAAGAAGATAGGCCTCCTGCCATTTTCCTCCTTCAAGCTTGTTGTCTCTGGTTCGCCAAAATGCACCTTTGTGTGTCCAACCTAGCTCATGCACTCAATCTCATGCTACAACCTAGCATCGGGCGCATAACAGAAAATGGACACAACTGTAGAATGGTTAACGAATTTTTGGCCCTCAAACCACATAGGCGTTGGGTGCATGGGCCATGTGACCACATCCCCACGCACCAAAAAGGACAAGTCTAAAGTCGTATGGGTAATGGAAAAGTGTCCAAGCACATGGGTATATGTGTCCAAAATTCCCACGCGAATCCCATGCAAAATCCATGTGGAAAAGGGTCATATGGGAGTGTACATAGAACCGAGGGTTGTAGTGTTGTAATCGTTGGAAAATCCACGCGCAAAGTTTAGCCATCGATCATATATGTGAACACTGAAACCGCGGGTTGGGGCTAAGCCCCAACCCAGCCCCCGCACTGAAATACACAATAGCCAAACTTAAATATATAAAAACACATACATATTATAAGAACTAATGCGTGGTGCACCGATTGGGCGGTCCTTGCCAAACCTTTGGATTGTGGTGGAGGTTCTGGGTTCAATCCCCATGGACTCTATACTAATTTTATCAAACCATACCATAATAGGGTGCCACGTGGCAGCCCATGTATGGGCCACGTGGCACCACCCTATTTGACCAATCAATGCCACGTGTCAAAAATGGATTCATCCACATTTGCCAATAAATGATTGCCATGTCACCAACTGCCACCTAAACATATGTCATGCCATGTCAGTTGTATGGCCTCTGCCACGTTAGTTGTATGGACTGTACAGTCAACAATTTTTTTTGCCTATTTGGTGAATTGAACAGATCGTGATATCTCACTCATCCGACGTATGTTTGAACTCGTTCAAGTTGCATTGGGTTTGTGACGACGAGGGATATGTACCCATTCATTTTGAGGCAATTCCTAGAACTTTGATTTTTTGAGCAAAATTTGACCCCTGGTATAGATTCTGATTAGACCTTCCCATTGAAAGGCTTTTGGACCCACAAAAGCTTATGATTATCTTCCTGAGCTTCAATACTCTTCTGCTTCCAAGTTCTATCAATTGATTCTAATTGAAAAGTCTTTTTGACAATCACCTAGATACCTTGACATGCCTTGCACTGTGACTGGCTATGTCCCTCAACCACTGTCCTCTAGCTATTTCTAATCCACTATTCTCTTTGTGCTTGGAAGACTGCCAGCCTTCCCACTGAGAATCAAGTCCCTCTTGTGAACTCTTTGGCATCAAAACAATTCCGCTCTACAACGGCTGCAAAAAATTTCCTGCGACATCTTGTGACAAACCAAGAAAACCATCAATCTTGAAAACAAATTTATACAAGACTGAAAATGATGCCAACAAAGTCTTTTTTCTCTTCAAGCAAATGGTCACATATTGTACTTCATCAAAGCACATGGCGTTTTCCTGCATCTTGGTGTACTCAAAATCGACTTACAAACCAACAAACACCATCGACTAAACATAAGTCGAAAAACATGATCGACACACATAGTCATCAAGACAACATCGACACAAGTCAAGACTCATTTGAAACATATCGACCTTCCAAAAATGACAAGTTGACATTCATGATACACAATCATGTTACAATCATGAGTCATTTATGATGAACTATCACCAGGTTCACTGTTTACACACACAAAAAAACACATGTATGTGCATAGCTCTTCAACTCTCCTTCAAATACAAACATAAGTACATAAACCCGAAACATGTGGGTACATAAGAGCTGAATATGAAAAAGATATATGGCTATAACAAGTGAGCATCATACCCCTCTTTTACATCCTCCTGGCGAAGTTGTGCAACAAACAAGAATGCCTTCAAACGAATTGCATTCACATGAAACTTGCATCATACAAGTTGTACTTGTCATAATCTCAACATAAATGCATACATAAGGTTGAATGTGCATCTACAACAAAAAATGAAAGCCTTACTTGCTTACGAAATCTAACCATTTCTTACCAAGCCAACTCAATGGTGAATTTTTTTGTTGAAAATCATCTTCTTGTGAATCATCTTGACTCACATCGATGATGGAATATCCTCTTCCATTCTTGCCAATCTCTTTATCCATCTACTTCTTGTGTTGTGGATGAGTGGTTGGATGCAATGTCCAACATTGGTCAATGAGATGACCCCTCTTCTGACAATGAGTGCAAATCTTCTGCATCCTCTTTTCAAGTTGTCTTTGCTTGTAAAGTTTCCTAAAAGTGGTCAATATTTTCTAACATTTTGAAGCATGATGGTTATATAAACCACAATATGTACATGGACTTTTTCTGCCATTTTTACATGCAAATTTATCATTCTTAACATAATCAAAAGCAACTGAATTATAGGCAGAAATATACCTTGAACATTCACCTTTATCGCCTTCTTGAGGAGGTGAATTGGAAGAGTTACAAGCTCTCCTTTGAAGACCAACAACAATTTTCTTGTCTTCATGACTGTCATAACTCTCTTGTTTCACACATTTGCATTTATCTTGAACACACTCTTTGCATGCTTAAGGGATTGAACTTGAAACAAAATTTGTTCTTGGAACTTTTTCCCTTGTCTCCTCAACTTTGGAATTTGATCCATCTCTTTGTTCATATCCAAGACCACAATACTTGGGTCTCTCGTCAACAACAATAGGCTCAATAATGCCTTGTGCGTGCTTGCCTAACCCTCTACCTTCATAGACCATTTTTAACAATAACTTGGACCCTATTCCTCTTGTGTGATTTTCAAAAACACCAAAGCATTCATCTTGAGAGGAATTTGAAGATAAACTAACATTGCACACCTCATGTTCATGCATGTACTTGGTAAGGGTTTCCTTTGCCTCATGAAGTCGAGTCTCCATCTCATGTAACTTTTCAAGAAGCTGGTCTTTCTCCTCCTTCATGGCCATAAACACCTGTAAAAGTCCTCAAATACCTCTAAAACCTATCCCAATGTGTTTAGAGCATAACAATTAGCCAAAAATGTCTATTCAGTCACATAAAATAGACTTGGGCTCATCTGAGCATGGCCTCAATCAATGAGGGATTCAAACTCCCTGGAGCTCTCTGAAACTTCAATGGTGAAAAACCTGCAAAAGAAGTCTTCAAATGCCTTTGAAAACAGTGCCAATGGATTCAAAATGTCCAAAAACCCCTAGTTGGTGTTTTTCGGCACCTCATTTGGCCAAAAAATGAAGAAGATAGGCCTCCTGCCATTTTCCTCTTTCAAGCTTGTTGTTTCTAGTTCGCCAAAATGCACTTCTGTGCATCCAACCTAACTCACGTGCTCAATATCATGCTAAAACCTTGCACCGGGTGCATAACCAAAAATGGACACAACTGTAGAATGGTTAATGAATTTTTGGCCCCCAAACCGCATAGGCGTTGGGCATGGGCCATGTGACCACATCCCCGCGCACCAAAAAGGCCAAGTCTAAAGTCGTATGGGTAATGGAAAAGTGTCCAAGCACATGGGTATATGTGTCCAAAATTTCCACACGAATCCCATGCAAAATCCATGTGGCAAAGGGTCATATGGGAGTGTACACAGAACTGAGGGTTGTGGTGTTGTAACCGTTGGAAAATCCACGCGCAAAGTTTAACCACCGGTAATATATGTGAACACTAAAACCGCGGGCTGGGGCTAAGCCCCAGCTTGACCCCTGCGCTGAAATACACAATAACCAAACTTAAATATATAAAAACACATATATATTATAAGAACTAATGCGTGGTGTGCAGGTTGGACAGCCTTTGCCAAACCTTTAGATTGTGGTGGAGGTTCGGGGTTCGATCCCCACAGACTCTATGATAATTTTATCAAACCATACCATAATAGGGTGCCATGTGGCAAGCCATGTATGGGCCACGTGGCACCACCCTATTTGACCAATCAATGCCACGTGTCAAAAATTGTTTTGTCCACATCTGCCAATAAATGATTGCCATGTCACCAACTGCCACGTCAGCTGTACGGACAACAACTTTTTTTGCCTATTTGGCAAATTGAATAGATCACGATATCTCACTCATCTGACGTCTGTTTGAACCTGTTTGAGTTGCATTGGGTTTGTGATGATGAGGGCTACCCACCCATTCATTTTGAGGCAATTTCGAGAACTTTGATTTTTTGAGCAAAATTTGACCCGTGGTCCAGATTTTGATCACAAAGACATCTCCTGAAAATAATTGGATATATTGGAAAACAAATAGTTCTTGTTAGATTATCACACAAGTACATCTACAAGTTATTTGAAAAAATTTGAACATAAAAATTACCTTCTCTAACAAGATAAAAAACTCTATTGCCATCAACTGACACTATAGTTTCATTTGATTCCATCTCCTTTGATTTTGCAAGTGGCATTTTCCCTTTTACATTAAGTTTGGTATGTCTCCAAGCTTTAACATATTATACATTTTCATTTTCTCAAATATCTATGGATTATGTGTCCTCTATACAAACTGAACAAAAACAAGACTCATTTCTTCTATCAAGTGCAAACACATTTTGATAACGTTTTGTTTTAACAGAATTTACTTTTCATGTCCCATGTATTGTACTGGCATCATATGGGATTGTTCTATTTACATCTTGGATTCCAACATACCAAAAAAACCTACACAAGATAAGAACTTGTTAACTTGAAATCTCTCAAGAAAATGTTGAAGATTGAATATAAATTTGAACATGTTCAAATAAAAATATCATGTGTACATGTGTAACATGTATATATAGACACACTTGCGCACATCCCTTGATGGATTATATTCATGGATTAGTGCCATTTTTCACCATTCAACAACTTGCTTAGCGGATTCAAATTGATCGGCATGAGGGTTCATCTGATACCTTCGAAGTGCTCATTTTACACATGCCCCTGCACTGTTGTGCTCTCCTTTTCCATGACCAATCTTAAAAAAATTCCAACAATGTGTAATGTTTGATTTTTTTATGAAGACTACATAACCAATAGAATGATCGTGAATATTTGAACTAACCCACACACTCATCTGACCATATCCAATGTCGATCGAATCTGATTTCACGTTCTTTCAATGAATCATAAAATTTATCAAAACAATGTTGTACATAATGTGTGTCATGTGCTCGATCATCACTTATATAAAAGTGATATTCTTTAATAACATGTTGATTGTCGTTGGTGCTTTCTATGTTATCAAGACTCCATTGAGCATGTCTATATAGAACGTGGAAAAATATCGCGACTTTATCAAAATGATAATATTCACTCTGTATTTCTTTTTGTGCAGTGACTGTGTAATTCTCTACAAAATCAACTACAGACAAAATTGTCCCTAGTGGAAACACTTCACGAGATTGTTTTAATTGTAGGTATTTCCATCAAGCTTTATGTGAATGCTTGGTGTATTTATAAATTTCTTCCTCAATCTTCTTCAAAAAATCTATCAAACAGATTTTATCTACTCTCAAATCAATCCTTTTGGAAATAACATTTGAAGAATGTGGGGCCATGCTGTTGATATATTCATATCTCTTCCAATTGAAATTGTTATATTAGAAAATTATTGATCATTCATATCATTATGATACTTTGAGTGAAACAAACTTAGATTTCCACAATGATCACATTTCGTTCCACCAACACATCTTTTTTTGTAAAATAAATCATCACCTTCTCTTTCACATAGAATTTCAAATATAAAAGCACAGAATGTGGAAGGAGGAGGTGAACTTGGCCATACATTTTTACCAAAATAAAAAAAATGTGTCGTAATACAACTCAAATTCCACATGATAATGACAACAATAAGTGTCACAAATAGTGATGGGTCTAACAAACCATGGTTTTGTTACACAAATCTATTGATGAAAATTTTAACTTCTTTGTGATCTTCTTTGAACTTATTGAACAATTCTATTTGTTTCATTGGGAATATATGTTTTAGATGTTATTCATATTGTTTCCTTGCTATTATTTGTTGCAACACATCCCTTGTATGTGGTGAAACACGAGATTCTGCCAACCAACAATTACGGGCCAATTCTTTAACATTTTCTGCAAGTCTATCTTCGTAGGGTTGTCTAGATATCATTGTCCAACAAGTCAATTCATCATTTGCATCTATTTGCAATCTAAATTTTCTATGTTTGTTCAATGTTTTTCTTGATGTTTCCATCGTTTTTGACATGTGTCATGTCAAATGATCTTTTATATTGCTAGATGAAACAAGTGTTGTTTGTATCGCTCTACGTGCAACACTGACATCTTTTTTTTGAGATTTTCCAAAAGCTTTTAATACACTAGTTATATTGTCAAAGACATTCTATTTCACCTTTGTATCTTTTGTCGACTTTTGAATACCCAATAATGATGTAGCTTCTTTTAAATTTCTTGACTTTATTGGACAGAGTAAAAGTTGAGCTTGTATTGTTACTGATTCATCTTTGAAAAAAGTATTATACATATTCTTAGTTCGATATCTTATATAATGCTTAGATTTTTTCTTCCCAAATTTGTCAGTATCAACATTTTCTAATATTTCATCATCAATGTTGATAGATTCTCCTGCATATTTCAATTTAAAGTTTATATTAAAAAAAAAACCCGAACATAAATTCACTAAAATATATATACAAGTGTTCATCTTGTATTATCTAAATTTATGTACATACCTATAGGTGATTTGTCTTTTGCTTCATTTTCGGTTTCAACGTCTTCTATTTCATTTTCAGTTTCAACGTCTTCTTCTACATTATGGGACAAATATATTTATGTTTTTTGAAAAACATCAAATTGTAATTACAATCAATTATATTAAACAATATTTTAAATTTGAATTCTATACTTTTAATATAGACAATATGTGCATGCATACCTAGTTGGACTTCTTCTTGCTGAAAATCACTATTTACATTATCATCATTTCTTTCTTCAATATTTGCATGTTCTCGTTTCTTTCTCCAATAATGTTCTTTCCTTTGTTCGTTATGGAGAGTATCATCTCGAGTGCAATCAAATTTTCTCTTGCGTAAACTTTTGTTTCCCATGACTTTTATAGTTATCTGTAAAAGATATGTAACGAACCTCTCTGTTATGACTGCAACTCAGATAATAGGTGTGAATTATTTATTTATTTATTTATTTATTTAGACGTGACGTGTGTGCGCGCGTGTAAAAAGAGACAGACACACTTGACTCTACGTCACCACCCGATGACTAACAAGACACAAGCAAGACGACATATGACCTACAAAAGGCAACTACAATCATATAAATGACATAGACATAAGGAAGAGTCCATAACAGTAGATTCTACTATTTCTGCATAGGAAAGCAGGGTGTTTAATCTTAGTCCTCTGCTCCAGAGAGAGAGAAGGTCAGATAGGCTCCTGGCCGACTGCTCAGGTAGAAACTAATAAGCTCTGTCAGGTGTGTTGCAAGAGTGGAAACCCTGCCTTTAAAGGGCTTGAGACTCTTGATACGGCACTGGATTCCTTACACAGTAAAATAATCACACACCCACCCTTACACACTAGGCTATGTGGAGGTGTCTACATCCCGCTCGACACAACTGACCCAGTAATTAAATGACCCCTCCAAGTACAACAGTAATTAAACACACGACCACAACCTCTATGGAAGGCGCTAGACAGAAGAAGTCAGACAATGACCCACCCATTTCAGCATTATATAAATGGACAAGAAACCCTTTTACTAAATCATAAAATAATCCTTGTACTTGTTCAAGGACATTACACCACATAAGTTTATCAATAACCACTAAAAGTAGGATAATGTTGTCCTGACATAATGAACATGTTACACTTATACCCCATTAACCTTGCAAAATGACATCACCTTATATTTTATGTGTTATCCCAATGCTAAAATTACCCCAAGTTTCAACTTCTTCCTTCAAGTAGAACTAAACTACCCTAAAAACCATTACATTAATAATTAACAAAACCAAAACATTAATAACAATGATCTCATTATCATGTCCCCGAGGTATAGAACAGTTGGTGATGGAGTGTGTTGTTAAGCCACTCCGTGATGTTAAAGTCACCGGTTCGAAACCTGCGCGGACAAAAAATCCAACCATGTTAAGGGTTGGTGTGGCTCAGGCCGGGTGCGATCCCCAGGTGATTTTGACGGCTTAGATGCCCCTGAGTCACGGTTTCTCAAGCCACAGGTTAATCGCATAGCCAACAGGTTCCGCACAAATTAACAAACAAAAAAAAAACAATGATCTCATTATTAAAATCAATAAGAATTACAATTAATCCACTTATTCCTTCACATCGAACTAAACTACCCTAACCCAATACATTAATAATTAACAAACCAAAACATTATTAACAATAATCTCATTATCAAATCGAAATAAGAATTACAATTATTCAACTTCTTCCTCCAATTAGACTAGACTACCCTAAGCACCATTACATTAATAATTAACACAACCAAACATTTATAA
>CBVK0100485801.1:0-18176 GCA_900067695.1 Picea abies
TTATCTAATGAAATGCAAACGTCTATAATAATGGCTTAAACATTAACACCATGGAACTCATCTCTATGCGCTGAGGGACTATCTGAATAGTCACCCGGGCTCTGTGCTATTCCCATACCACCGTATGCCTCCAAAGGCGTCACCTCACACAGTTGGTCAACCATACTCCTTCCATAATCACAAACACTATTGCTGCTAAGAGTACGACCTCCAGAGTCCTTGTATTGCTGCAAAAGAGCAGATCGTCCTCCTCTGGACCAGCCATGCTACATCAAGTGAGAGTATGACTCTCCCTTGAACTCCACTGTCTCCCACTGTGTACCACCATACCCCTCTACATAACATTGTATACCACTGCACACCACTACATACTATTGTATATCACTGCATATCATTTTATATCTTGTATGTGCCACTGTATCTATCACTACACTAGTGTCCGCTGAACCTGGGTCCCAAATGGATGTGTCCTCATCTGTAATATACTTGTCCCCACAATCCTTGGACACATATACTTTCCTGTTGGCTGATCCACAAGGTATCTGCTCAACTGTCTCAGCAATGATCATGACTCGAGCCTTCAATGGGATCTCCAAAAGAAGCGGCTCCCGATCCCCATACTTCAAAACATGTGCATAATAAAAAACCTTTGGGTTATATCTCTTTGCAAACGCCTGCAAACTCGTATGCTCCTCATATTCAACCATCACACGGGGCTCCTCCATCAAACAATAAATGCCACTCACATCCTCCCGTGATATGGCTGTCATATATGACTCACTGTTTGATATGGAGGATGAGGGATGTACTCAACTTAACTCAACACAAAGCTACTCAACCTGCATCGCTGATTCTTGAAGGGCCTTTTGCGTGCTCTTCAAGGAATCCTGGGTAATCTCAAGCTCATGGGTAAGCTTGTCGACCTCCTCTTCTTTCCCCTTTAACGCACCATAATACATCTCATCAAGTGTGAGAAGATGATCTCTATTTGAAAGTAGATGTAGGTAGTTGTTTTTCATTACAACCAACGCCTCTCTAAGTGCTTGAAATTTTGCAAGGGAAAGTTCTCCTCCAAATTCATCATGTGTCCTTGGAGCCTTCCAACAATAATCTGCTACCAATGTATGAGTGCCCTCAAAATGTTTTATGGCTGCCATAATCATGTCCTCACTCACCTTCAATTGCCCTGTCAAATGATGGGACTCATAGGAACACACCTCTACATACTCATTTTCTGTGTTGCAGTCACGCTCTCCAAAGTCGTCTTCCCTCTTGTCATCCTTAATGCGCAACTCCTAAGATGATAGATCAACACCCAAAGGAAACTCATCCACCCCCAAAACTTCGTCATGTTTGTTAAATTATGAGCTTGATTTCTTATGCGGATTATTTCTTTGAATTCTTCAACACTTTGATTCCAGCTTAATACATTTCAACAATATAGAATCATAACTGAATAGCAATAATCATGTAGAAACGTAGGCATGCACATCAACAACACATATACCCTGGGAAAACCCTGTACATGGAGAAAAACCCCAACAAAGGATATTCCTTTATTGCATTAATAATATAAGATCACTTACAAATATCCACCATGAATACTCTGCTCTTAAAGAGCTTGCCAAGTTGACTCTGACCTGACAGAGAACTAAGAGACCTTGCTGATATAGATGTTTCCTAGTTACTTTCAAAGACTGAGATATATCAGCTCTGTTATGGGCTGTTGAAACTGCCACTAATTGACTGATAGGTGCCTCTATATGCTGATCTACAACACTGATATGGCTGCCTCTTTAGCGCTGATATGTACCTCTGTACAACACTGATATGGCTGCCTCTTTAGCACTGATATGTACCTTTGTACAACACTGATATGGCTGCCTCTTTAGTGCTGATATGTACCTCTGTACAACACTGATATGTTGCCTCTATATGCTGTCTCTACTACATTGTTTGCTGCCTCTATATGCGCCTCTACAACACTGGTATGCTGCCTCTATATGTGCCTTTGTATAGCAGCCTTTAATGGACTGATATTCGCCTATGTATAGCAGCCTTTAATGCTTCACCTTTACCCTACATAGCAATTGTGTAGAGGAGAGGGGATCGATCTCTGCTTATAAAGGAATGGAGGAGAAGTGGAGAGGGATTGAAATAGAGGTGTGAAAGCATGCTTGACTTAACTCAGCATTACACTTTAGTTCGAAAATAGCACTAGACTTGAGACTTCAGTTACGACTCAGCATTACACTTTAGTTCGAAAATAGAACTAGACTTGAGACTTCAGTTACAACTCGACTCTTTACAAGGCAATTCAAATTTCTCTTCATGGTGGATAATTTTACAAGTGCCAACGCACTAGATCAATACATTTATATCATTTACAATATTAGGAATATCGTTTGTTTCTAGCTCATAGGAATTTTATATTCAACTTAACTTTTGCTAGATGCCTTGACTTTTGCTCATGGCTCACAAGGCTTGACTAGGCTCATAGAGGTTGTACGGTCCCCCTGACTTTTGCACTAGTCTGTCTATGCTCATAGAGGTTGTATGTTCCCCCTGACTTTTGCACTAGACTGTCTATGCTCACAGAGGTTGTACGTTCCCCCTGACTTTTGCATTAGACTTACATAGCATCTCGTTCGTCCTGACTTTTGGTTTGACTCATAGAGGTTGTACATTCCCCCTAGCTTTTGTCAATACCTCACAAGACTGGTTGATTCTCCAAATCTCCTTGGCTAGCCTCAAGGTGGCCCATATGGCCTTTCATTGGAGAATGTTTGTTGATGCTGCCAAATTTAACAATGTTTAGGTGCAATCATGCCCTCATCATCATAAGTATCATAAATGGAATAAGGCGCTGAATCAACACTCGCTGATTGGAAAACTTCATCTTGGGTACTATCAACATCCCTATCATGTGTACTGGTGTTGACAACCCCATAGGATGGCTTTAAGGGCGTATCAAGGAATGTTGGGTTTACATCCTTATTGAACACATCTTCAACATGACTAGATGCATGCACCTCCAACCGGTCTACCTGTCCTTCATGCTCATTCAATTTCAGCCCTTTGCTTTTAAAGGACTCCTCATTCGCTGCTAATTGGTGCTCATACCACTCTGGATGTTTGATGGTGCAAAATTATTTGAATGATATGGCTGTGTAAAATGCCTCACCTAACGCCATATACTCCCTCAAACAATCTGTAAACTCCTCATCCCACTGGTATGCCCACTGATTTTCCATCTGAAATTTTTTCTCACTGAATCCCCTTCATGCTGGGAGGATATAACACTATGATACCACTGTAATATCCCCAACCAAATTTGATATAAAAATAAGATCTAACCGGTTGAGAACTTTCATCAAACACTTTGACGGTATGTTCAATTTCCCTTAGCAAATGCCTTCTTGATATCTCGACTTTGATGAAGTTTTCTGATGTGTTAGCATGACATTTGAAATATTTTCTACCTCCTTATAACTCCCTAATTGTGGGCTGCTATATATAATTGCTGGTTGTTATGTTTTAAGTGTGTTGGCTGATTGAAACATTTTGTCAAACACTTTATGTGCAATGGTTGTAGCATTCATTTAAGTGTATTTTCTGATGTATTTCGGCCCATATTTCTTCATGTAATACATAAGGAAAACATATGCAATGGTAACCAAATAAATCAGAAACCAATAGCGATTAAAAACCATAAGATAGTACCTCGAATCCTTGCTTTATTTAATATGCATTTGGTTGTCCGACATGCAGTAATTTCCAGATCTGAAATGTATTTGCTACAACTGATATATGGCTGGAAAACACAAACAAAACGTAACCAAAGGGAAGCAAAGGATCTCCCAATAGAAACCCTCTAACAACTGCTCCAAAAATATGTAATTCCTTCAGCAAAGGATGGCCCCAATGATCAAATATGCTGGAAACTCCAGAAATTCGGCCTCTCTAGATCTGGCCTCCAAACTCTAGGAAATGGCTGTAAACTGATAGATATGATGATCGCTAACTCATGTGAGAAGATCCCCTGGCTGTAGATGAAAAATATGACTACCAATCATTGAAACTCAAACCCCCAGTGTGCCCTCCTTCAGGAATTTCTCCCTGCTCTGATAATAAATAGTTATGGGTGTTAGAAACCCCCCAAAGTGCCAAGGAAAGTCGGGGTGAGCCAAAGACAATCCCACTCAGATCTTCTCAAGATCTCCTTCCCAAAAGCCAAATCGAACCCTCCTTGATTGGACAGTGCACCCCTCTCTAGAGAAATCCTCCAACAGTTGCACCCCTCTTCACAAATGATGTAAGAAATGGGTCTGAAACTCAAATAGAATGGTGAGGGTGGAATCTTTCACCACCTTGGCCAAACTTGGATTAGGAACAGAGGAATCTTTCACCTCCTTGTTGATCTCTAGGGTTTGTTTACTCAAAACCCTCAAAACGTTCAAGCTACCAGAGCTCAAAGATGCAAGTGCAAATGATCACCAACATAATGAGAGAATATGAGCCCTTATCTCTCTTTTATTCCCCTTTTCACATTTTTTTTCCTCAAGTGACTTTTAATTCATCTTTAATATTTTCTCATTAAATCACTTTATTAATTTAATGAACCTTTTTACTCCAAAAAGTAATTAATCCGCCTTTATGATTTCTCCGGCCACTGAAAGTCACTTTTCATCACCCTATCCTATAGATATTTTCGCCCCAGTTCCAACGAGCTATTACACTAAGGTATTTCTCCAAGAAACAAGCTCGAAATAGTACCTTAAGTGTAATTAAATAAAATATGCTCAATAATAACCCAAAATTACGAAAATCGTCGGAATGCCACGGAACCAAGAACAAGCTGCACAGAAATGACCTTGATGATGAATAATGGTAAATAAACTGAATTGGGCCCCATAAAACTGCTTCAAACCTCCTGGGCTCACTAATGACCCAGTTTCAACCCTCTGACCTCGCTGACTCAAACCTCTTGAAGTGACTCTAACTGCATAATAAGGGAATCTGAAAATGGGGACATTACACAACAAATAATCTTTTGTAACTAGATGAAATGGATCTCCTCAACAGTGGATGCAAGTGGAAAATCTGAATGATCTCCCCTACTAATCAGCGAGGGTGGAATCTTTCACCACCGAAACCAATTCTCCACAAGGGTTTTGCTGCAAAACCCTAGCAAGTCAAGCCACAAAAGCTCTCTCCAAATCGATTAGTAAAAATAATCAACATAATGAGAGAAATGAGCCCCCATCTTTCTTTTTATCCTTCTCACCTTTTTGTTAACCCTTTTACCTTTTCACCTTCACTTAAAAGATTAAAGTGACTTTATAAGGTTTTATTCATTTTATTCTCCAAGTCATTTTTTAATTACTCGATGTCATTTTATAATGTGCTTTTTCCTCTAAATTACATCAAACAATTAATCTATTAATTCCCCTTTTTAATCGACTATGGCCTACGGGAATCAGATAGACCACTAAGTCATCCTCCCAGAGTGATCATTTGGAAGTGGACATTACAAGCTCAGCCAGCTGCACTTTTTCATCTTTACTTTCTTATAATATAATCAATTCATAAAATTATGACTTGGACTTCAATAGTATGGAGCTGCATTTTTTCATCATTACTTTCTTATAATATAATCAATTCATAAAATTCTGACTTGGACCTCAATAATTTGGACCAGTGTATCAGATCTGTTGGACACTGTCTCAAATGCACAGTTCAAAAAGAAAAAGAAGAAAAATCGTACAAAGGTAGGTCATTTGCCTTTGGTAGTTCATTGATTTCATTATAGTTTCTCTGATGAACTCTGTTAATCATAATCCAAGGACAGTTGAATCTTTTCATTATGATTTAGTGTTTTCTACATTATTATAATTACTAACAAAATCCAATATTGGATTGATATCTTACAGTCAAGAGGTAAACCTATCCAAAGTCAATGGGATGCACCTATGGATGAGTTCACAAAAGATACGAACTTATCCCCAAGTAACAATGATGAAAAACAAGCATCAGAACCAGAAGAGAAAGGGGAATCTAATGCAAGAGATGTTGTCCCTAATAAATCAAAAGATGATGTCATTGCACTCAGTGCAGAAGACCAGACAGATGTCTCTGAAGTTTCACTACCTGACAATAAGGAGGAAGAAGTAGCTGCAGCAGTTGACACATCCAAGCAGGATGCTCCAGATGAACAGGTGAGTGAGGAATCTGACAATATGGAGGAAGAAGGATGGCAAGAGGTTGTTCCCAGAGGCCGATCTAGCAATGCAGGGGGTCGTAAATCTGGCCTTAAAAAGCCAAGCTTTCCAAGATTGAACATTACTCAGGCAAACGACACTTTTAACAACTCTGACCCTACATGCAACAGAGTGAACAATCTCAATATAAATGGAAATTCATCAGCATCCAAGAGGAAAATCATGTCTTCTGGAGCAGGTAATAATTTTCCATTCCAACGAAATGCTTCTGCAGATACATCAATTGCGAGAAAATTGGTCAAGGCTTCAACTTTCAATGGTAGACCCATGCCATCAGTCAAGTACAGTACTTGCACAGATACACAATTGGTAAGCAGTAGTTCTAAATCTGCACCTACCAATCCTGCTATTACAAATCCATCAAAATTAGGTAATGACGTAGAAGGAAAGCCAGTATCTAAACCAACTCAACAAACAGCTCCTCCAAAAACAACAGTCCCTGTTTATTCCAAAATTTCTTCAACAACAACAGCAACAAACTCATTAAATTCTCTCATAACTCCTTTTCCTGGGAAAGGTCCTTCTTACAAAGAAGTAGCTTTAGCACCCCCGGGGAGTAAAGTAATGGCAGGAAATTTAAATGTTGTTGAAGAGGATGAGCAGCCCACATCAGATGAAAGTCACTCTGGAGAAGCAGGCAGTCCGCATTCTCAAGAGTCTAGCAAGAAACTTTCTGCAGCTGATCTACCATTCAATCCCGGGATGTCTGCACCTAAAATCCCCATATTTGGCACAATTGCAGTTACCCCTTTCAAAGATGGAAGAGCTTCTGATCCTGGTGGCATTTTACCTCGTCCATTAATGATTCCTCCCGTGAGCAATACCATGGCAGCTGTTACACCTATCCGTAAATCACCTCATCAGTCTCCTGCAACAAGGGTGCCTTATGGTCCTTGTTTTTCAGGTCACGACAGATTATACCCTTGTTCTCCCCGCAATAGACCCCAATACATGCCAAATGGGGAGCAAACAACCGAAGGAAACAGTCTCAATGTTCCCTGCAAAATTATGAACCCAGATGCACCTGAATTTGTACCTGGAAAAGCTTGGCAACAATCTCAGTCTACACCTCCTCCTGTTATCTCACCTAGACAAACCAACTCTCTTGATGATGATACAGAAGCTCAACGTGACGACAGTGAAAAGTCTCCAGTGTGTGAGATTGTAACAACCGATGTCCCAGAAGTTATTTCAAACAAGGTTGAAGTGGCTACTATTCCAAAACAAAATAGGTCTGAAGACACTTTGGATGGTACAGTCCTAATTGAAAAAAATGAAGCAGTTCTGAAAAATAGAGAAGACAATGAAGAAAAAGATAATGATTCATGTAAGATTGATTTTAAGCATGATGAAACCCAAGAGCAACGACTTCCAAATGTTTCTCAAGATTCAATCCAGCAAAAGACGGATCCAGATGAGAAAAAATATCATGATTCAGGAATCAAGCTTCCTGTTTCAACAGTTTTGAAGAGCACTTCATGGGCTGATTGTGTTAGAAGTGAGAGTGAAACTGAGGTTGATGATGCTTTAGATCCTGTTAAAGGTGACAGTGCAGTAGTTGCCATTTTATACACAAACAAAGGAAGCAACAGCACAAGTTCCCAGTTCAGTGGAAGTGAAACCAGCACTGAAGAAGCATCAAGAAAGAACCACTTTGGAAGTTCTCAACTGGAATGTTCTAATGGTCAAACAACAGAGCAAATAAAGCAAACTGACGACGAGAAAAGCCCAAATGAAGAACCTTTGGCAGAAAATGGACATAATCTGAGTGAGTGCTCCGAAAGCAGTGACAATGGTAGTGGAGAAGGGGGTGCAATCAATAAAAATAAGCCAAGAGATAGAGATGGGTTCACTCTTGTAACCAAAAGGAAGAGAAACTATAGAAACCACGAGTTCAAGAACCCAACTAAAAGCGTATACAAACAGCAACCAAATGGTTCTTAATAAGTAGGCTGAAAATTTCAGTCGTTATTGACTCTATTTTGTCTAGCAAGTCAATGTTTAGGTGGTTTTCTATGTAGCAAGTCAATGTTCAGGCGGGTGATTGGTGACTTGGCACATCCTACATTAACATGGTTGGTTAGTTGTCATGTAGTAAGCTTTATCTCTTAATTTTGCGGGAGCTTCAAAAGTTGACTTTTGAAGTGCATTTGGGAGGGACATGTGTATCTAGGAGGCATAGGGTTGTGAGATTTTGGATTGTAAATTGGATGACATCCAGCAGGCTGATCTCCACTATGAATATATTCAGTTGCTGGTCGTTTGAACTATTCAAAGGTGGCTTGCATATATTTTTTTATAACACGCTTGGTCTAGATAAATCTGTATTTTAGGGAAAGTGTCTGTTTTCCGTATGACCATTAATTGAGGGTGATAGAGTAAACTTAGTCTAATGGTCATAGCATTATGTTTATAATGTGTGAAATAATAAAGTGATTTTAGACAATATAATAAAGTCACATTCCATTTTATAAGGTCAAGTCATGGAAAGTGTAATTAGCTCTTAAGTTATGTCTTAACAAAATAATTGGTGGTTGTATGGGTGATTCTCTCTTTGTTAAGACATATCACTGTGAGCATATCTCAATATTACACATTGAATAATATCAACTCTCTCTCTCTCTTTGCAATTTTATTGAAGTCATGGAAAGTGTAATTAGCTCTTAAGTTATGTCTTAACAAAATAATTGGTGGTTGTATGGGTGATTCTCTCTTTGTTAAGACATATCACTGTGAGCATATCTCAATATTACACATTGAATAATATCAACTCTCTCTCTCTCTTAGCAATTTTATTGTGGATGTCCATATTTTAATATGAGTAGATCCAGGACCAGTCTTGTTGGATTTGGATTCGATCAGTGGAATGCAGATCCCGGATCCTACATAGGCAAATCCGGTCACATATCCTGATATTAGTACGTTGTTGGAATGGTGTCAAAATTCATTTCCAATCCATCGACTATTGATTGGAAAGGTATAGAAAGAATGCCAATGTTTGTGAAGGAAACGATCAGATTTAGACTTGAATCGTCAATGTGTGAAGAGTTCAAATGAAAAGGTTTTAAAGACTTAGATCGGGCTAGAGACTTAGATGAGAGGAAATCTACATTAGAGTGTGCATTCAATCTTGGTATTGGTATGATTTCTTGATTAAGTAAGAAGTGAGCAATAATCTCACTATCATCTACTAAGGCTGAGTAGAAGGCGACAATTGGAGTTACATGTGAAGCAATTTCTTTTGTTTGTTTGAATGCTTCTGGTCAACAATGAGAATTTCACTTGCAAACTTGTGGAATCCATTCTTGGCCAAGTGGCCTGTTATCACGTAAATCTGCACCAGCAGACCTGCCTAATAATTATAGGCCATCTAGTCTTGTCACTGCTAGATGCCTCTCCATTTGGACTGGTGCTTTCCCAGTCTCAAGGGGGTGTCCCTAGGGGTTGTATGCTGTCGTGAGTCGTGACACTAATGGATCTGTGTAAATAATTCCACTGGTCAACACACAAAAACTTGCCCTTTAAATGCCCAAAAGCAGTGAAGAGCAAGGGAAAATACTTAGAAAAAATCAAGTGGTTTATATCAGATTCCTGAGACAATTGTAACAGTGAGTGAAAGTGAATGAAATGAGAAGAATATGCGCCTTAAGTGAATAATAATTCAAAGTAAGTGAATGAAAGCCAACCAAATCACTGCAATACTATCAAACTAATAGCTAACCAAGAGATCCTAAGAGCCAGAAACAAGGCATAATCAAACCAAATCAATGTATTAATCAAGAGATATGGATTACATTAGTGACAACACATGACAGGTTGCCATTGGTTGATTAGTATGAAATGATAGAGGTGGACTGTCAGATGGAAGGTGGGAAGAGGATGAGAGTTCCACCGTTTCTATCAACTGCTCTGAAAACACTGTCTTACCCATCAACTCCTCTCAACTCTGCATATATAGAAACTCAGTTCCCAAAAGCCAAATTGCCCTAACTACTGTAGGAGGAAAAAAAACACATTAAGGCAAAAAGGCTCTGCATGCATGCCAAGTGTACCTTGCTTTGCTGTTTGGGTGAGCTTTAAATGGCATTAAAGCTATTGTTACCAACTGTATTGACAGACTTGCTATAAGTGAGTCACCTCAGCACTGGATCTCTTTGTTTAAGTGCTGGAATTGACCCCTCAAGTGACATTTGTACTAAATATATCCCTGTAGCTGCTGTTTTTACATAAATGCATTTTAAGAGCTTGCTGTTTACATCCTTCTCCAGCACAGCATCAGCAACCAATCTGCTAGAAAACATGCATTTTACCACTGCAATGCTTAGGAAACTCGCTGAGGTCTTTCCTGTAGATGCTGTTTCGATTGTTTTGCAGTGTTTTTGCTGCAGTTTTGACTCGTCAAATCGCTGACTTCTGACCTGCTGGCACTTTCTCTGCCAACATATTCTCCCAAATCATCTCTACAAATTCTCCTTGTGAACTAGAGCTAAGTCACATGCCAATGATGCAAAGGAAGTTGATCCAACCTATCTTTGCTTGACAGAATTGGCATTTAGGAGACTTCGACTTGGATTTTCTGCTTTCTTTTAACAATACCAGCTTTATGCTTTTCACCCTTTCTTCGCATGCAAGGATAAATACTCCAAGTCAAAATCAAGCTTTTAGGCTTTTAACAAATCATGAAGAATGCCAACTGTATCTAGGAGGTTGAACTAGACTTTCCTTTTATCAAAGTCAGCATGAGCATCTTCATTCAAGCATTTTTTGCTTGGATAGTGTTGACGGGTCCAAATTCTCCCGACAACAGCAAGGGGTTCTCCCCGCTACACAGTCCCAACTAGACTATACACCATTTGGATTAGGAGACCCATCGGAATTTGGCCTGGCTGCCATTGTTACTGTTTTTTGGGGTTTTGGGCCGGTTGTGGGACCGGTTTACCGACGAGGGGGGATGATGAGTGGATATGCAATGTAAAGATGTAGATGAAGACTATGTATGAAATGCAAGCTAAATTAACACTAATCTACTCTAACCTATTCTAGCTAGGAGCTTACTAAAGTAACCAGTGAGCTGTAAGTTGAAACCAAATCCTGCACTACTTCTACATGGATAACTAATATAAAAGAGCAAGATCAGAAACAAGTGTATACAAATACATATAACTAGAGTAGTCTAGATTATGATAATGCATACATTAACAACCCACAAATCTCAAGGCATTAGGATATTTAAAGAAATACTTCAAATTGAAGAATCACACAGATTGTATGGGAATTAATCTATAACAACATAGCATTCTTACAGTTTATAGGAACAATGTCCATCTTCACCAGAAATAGTTATTAGCTCAGATCTGTTCATATACAAGGATTCTTTCTATAACAATTGGCCCTAAGGGCTTCTCAATATTCATTAACAAAGTATATGTCTTTGAATAAACTTTTGAGTCTATACATTGCTTGAAAAGCCAAAAAAAAGTTCCTATTTTATACAAAAATTAGTAATTCCCATGTGTCCTTTCATCTTCTTCTTGAAGAGGCAGTTACAAAACGGTTCAACTTCTCTTCCCCAATGGCAAGTGTGTAGAAAAGGATGTAATTTACAGTGAGTAGGAAAAGGACGAAAGAAAGGACATGTATTATGTCTTTTTCCTATGAACTTTCGCTTTTGAGGTAGGCTGTCCAAACTTCTAGCTGGTCATATAGTGATTCGATCCTCCTGTATGTCAACTGCTCTAATGTTGCATTGTTCATAGCAATACTATCATCGAGGGTGCTCATATCCTTTTCTAATTTTGTCATGAAAGCTTGCACCATCGTATGAAGCTTTACTAGTTGTAGCAGATGTTGATCAATAAGGTTGGTGGAGACGAAGGTAGCTGCTTCAACTATTTGTTTCCTTCGATTTGCATTGTCCTGAACTGCATTTACCAGTTCCTTTGACACTAGGTTCTTCCCAAGTTCATCTAATCTTGGCAGCCGACCATTCTTGATTAGTTCGTGGGCAACTTTATGGATCCTTGAACATATTACCTTAGATTTGGTTACTTCTTTATCAACTCTTTTCCCTATCTGTTGGCAATGATCCAATGTGTACAAATCCGTCTTTCTCCCTGATTTTGAAGGTCTATATAACTCGGGAGGTACATCGTGATTTTCCGCTATCCATTTATCTATATTATCTATACCTTCGCGGATAGTGTTGTACTGTGCCAACTTCATTTGTATCTAATTGTTTTGTTCGATGACTATTGCAGCCACATCTTGGAAGAGGTGTAGATGGGAATATATGTCAATGATGGCACCTTCCAAATCATTTCTAACCTTTTCCGCAATGACCTTGAAGTTGTGGAGGCTTCTTTCATCAATTTTTACTTGCCGAAGTCTTTCCTCTAGCTGCATGATCCTTGCCTCCTTCTCCTCGTTCTGCTGGCATAATTTCTGAATGTTGTCTATGTTGGCATCCATGAATGCACAACCATCCCTAGTTGTTGCCACATGGTCTTCTCTGACATCTCCTGTGACCGAGACCTGAGTAGCAACTGATATAGGAGCTCCTTCAGTCACCGGTACCTTTTGAACTCTTTCTTGTACAATCCTACCAATTTTACTATCATATGTGAAGCTTCTAAGGTATAATGCTTCGGCTGGTTGAAATGGCTCCTAGAGCCCAAGGCCTAAACCACTGCACATTGTATCTGCCTTTGTGCCTGCGGTGGATGTACTTGGGATATCTACATCCATGGGGTGTGTGTCATCCCCTCCATTCTCTGCATTTTTCTTCTGCCTTTCTTCCTCAACAGCTTTATCTGTTGCTTCCTTTGCTGCTTTCTCTGCCAGTTCTGCTTCTACTCTTGCTACTTCTGTCAACTCCTTTTCTCTTCTCCATATCCTGAATGAGTTGAGATAAAGATAGGAGAATATCTCCCGGCTTCCTCTTGTTCTTCTTATTTTTTGGTCGCCTCTCTTACTATTTCTTCGTCGACGATCCTTCCCTTTGGCTGGCCACACCTGTTGAGAATGACTTCGTCGTATGTTTTGGCATTTTGGTGCACCTCCTCTTCTTCCCAGAGATTAGTAGTATACTCATAAGGGAGCCTAATGCTATTGAAGTGATCCTTGCCGATATTTATAGGATCCTGCCTTCTAAATCTTTCCTCTCCAAAGTGATAGGAAAGTAAGATGTCCACCTCTGCTTGGGCTTGTTTGGTATTCTCGAAGAAATAGTTGCTGACGTATAGAGGTAGTGGGGGCCATATTGTTTTCTTTAACCTGTACGACATTCCTCCAACCCCATGTATATTGGTCTGGTACGCTACTTCTTGAAGGACGAACTTGTCAGGTACAAATCGTGGAAGTAGGTGAGGTGGCTTCATCACACCATATACCCTTATATAAGTGCCATGCTCCATTAGATACCGGTCTCTGATTCTTCTTATGACTGCTATGGCTTTGTCTATCATACAAGGGGGAGTGGTTTAAAAGATGAATTCATATAAAGGAGCAAGGAAGTGTTTGCAAATTCTTTGGTATTCCGTATAGTATTTGTGCTCCCAGAGCACTTTGCAATAGATGTGGATTGCGGCGTCGGCTGGAAACCAACTCCACCCCATATTTGGATACATGTGGGTTGCGCAAATTATGTCCAGGAGGTACGAGGACATATGGAAACTGGGAAATGTTCCTGGTTGTGCTTGCATTACTGTAGAGATGGTAGTACTGAGATTTTCAGACAATATATCTGCTCAATTGAATGAAACGCCTACATCTGCGTAGAAATAAATCAAGGGCATGTATGATAGGGGGGATTGAGTTGTGTCTAGTTCCCCGTATAACCTGCAAAGCATGGCCACCAAATACTGATAGGGTCTCCTTAAGGTAGTCGTCGGGTGTCAACTCTTAGGCCTGTATTTAAATTGCTTGTCCACCTTATACCATTTGGGAAATAAGTCCTTTGGCGTATATTCAAACTCACTGAGGAGCTTGCTATCCAATTTTTTATTACCTTCTTCAATGTGATAGCATTTAGCTAAAAATTCTGGCCTAAAAGAGGCACCAAGTTCTTTTCGTGCATTGCACACATATCGACTACTTATGTCGGTGTTTTTCAAAATCCATGAAATGACATCTGTGTAAGGGAAGACCACTGGATGCACTGCCACCCCGAAGATCCTTGATTTTTTGATATTTTTGAATGCTTGAAGTTCATCGGGATATTCCGCTTCTTCGAGAAATTTGACTTCTTAAACATTAGTACAATTCTCCCCATTTCATATTTTCTCCATCCTTTTCTAGAAGTCTATGGTTGGGTGGAACATCCGTCCTCTACAACTGGTTGCACATTTGATTTAAAAGATAAGTGTTTTGTCTTTGTTCAATATTTTTATTTATGGGTTTAAATTGCTATGCATAAACTTTGTGTTTCATAGTAATTAGATGTTGTTATATGTATGTTTAATTAATTGCATTTATGTTTATTGGAATTGTTGTTATATGCATGGGCATTGTTAGTACAATGTCAAATTTCTAATGGCTCTAAGTAATTTGGGACATTTATAGCCCTTACTTGCACTTTCATTAAGTACAAGGGAATTGCATTAGAGCCACTATGCAGAAAAAATTACTCTACCAGTGATTAATTTGGGGGAAAAGGGACCTAAATAGCTAAAAGGGGTAAAATAAAAAAAAGGTACTTAGTGCAGGCTAGAAAGGGGCTTAAAACGCATACAAATGAAGTTGCACACTAGCGGAGGGGCCATATCAGAGACCAAGTGCTAAGACCAAGGGTTAAGGCTTATATTTCAACGTGCGCTACTATATGTTACGAGATCAACGATCAACAATGTAGCGGTTATGTACTTCCAAGATCTACGGTTCACGATGTAGATAACATCATGAACAAGCCTGTAATTTAATGAATCTCAACGATGCGATGGTGGTTTTCTCCTCACTACGTGGCTGCTTTGGATTGACTTCGCATTGCTTAGGGTCATGTGAAAACCACTAGCCCGAGCATGCGATACCACTCCCGGTATCTCGGAATATGCTTAATCGCATATCGATTTGATGCTTCACTGGATGCTGATAGGGTGGTAAAGGATGATGATGAGGTTTCCACCTAGACACATCTACTTGCACCTGGACATCTATTGTTGGGTTGTTATATTCTTTGCAGTGAAAGTCTAGTCGAGGTGAATCGACTGACGGTCGAAGGTCGAGGTGGATCGACAACAAGTTGAAGGTCGAGGGAGTCGACCGGGTAAAGTCAAAGTCGAAGATGTTGACGACAAGTAAACCGAAGAGAGGTCGAAGTGCGGGCGTGAGATGAATGACTAGAGATTGAATGAAGGCCGACTGGTAAACCCAACTTGGATTCGACTGTAACAAAACCCCAGGATTTACGGGATTTGTAGCCAACGATATGCATGGATCTGTAACCGTTTTTGGGCGCCAATCTTTAGGGTTTTGCCTATTGTAAATCCTATAAAAGGCGTGTTGTAACGCCGTAAAGGCTAATGAAAAATATGCTAATGCATGTGTAAATCGTAGGTTGTTGGTCATGCATATGTAAGTCGAATTGGCTATGGGGTTGTTCTTCCTTGTGCAAGAGGGTATGATGTTGATTGTGTCTTAGGTGTGGACCAAGGTTAGACACGTAACCTTTTACTCTGAATGAATAAGACAACAAGAGAGAAGAATGCTCAAAGGAATGTTGGTTTTTCCGGTTAAGGGTTTCCATGGTAAAATTTTGGTGTACTGTGTGATTGCTTGTGTCATTTGCGTTCTTGATTAAATTCTTCTTCTCTTCTGCTAGGATTAGTGTGGAAGTGTCTTTCATTTCATGACATGTGGTATCAGAGCTTAGGTCTGCCCTGACAAGTGAGTTATTAGAGCAGTGTTATGCTTTGGCGAGTATATCAGATCTTGATTTGCAAATCTTGAATATGAGAACTAAACCCTAGGTACAGTAAGAGTCGTAAGTCATAAATGTGTTAAAGATTGTGGTAAAGAATGGCGAGAAGTTCCAAAATAGAGATAGAAAGATTCAATGGCCAAAATGTTGAGCTTTGGAAGCTTAAAATGAAAGATCTTCTTGTAGATCGAGAACAATGGACATCGGTCTGTCCAGGTACCCAGCCGACAGGCATGTTGACAGAAGAATGGGAGAAACTCGAAAGAAGAGAAAGAAGTATGATTCGACTTTCTTGCAAATTTGGTGCTGCTGAATGTCTCGGGTGAAGATTCGGCCAAGAAACTGTGGGACAAGTTGGGAAGCTTATACCAGTCGAAATCTCTGGTAAATAAATTGTTTCTTAGAAAGAAATTGTATCTTATGAGGATGAGTGATGGAAGTTCAGTGACTGAGCATTTAAATGCGTTTAATAACGTGTTAATCCAGTTATCATTTGTGGATATAAAGATCATTGATGAGGAGAAGTTTATCAACCTATTATGTTCTTTGCCAGACTCCTGGAATAGCTTAGTTGTGGCTATTGGGAGTAATACAACCACACTAGTGCTAGAGGACGTGGTTGCTTCTCTGTTGTTAGAAGAAATGAGAAGGACGAACATGGAAGGATTGACCAAAGATGCTCTAGTAGTGAGAGGTCGATCGATAGATAGAGATAAAGGCAGATTCTCCAGTAGAATGTCTAATTCAAAGAGTAGATCTAAATCCCTGGTTCAGTCGACACGAAGATGATGGAAATGCAGTAAAAATGGGCATTATAAAAAGTACTGTAAGTCGAAGGAAACATAAGTCAGTGTTAGATCCAACGAGAAGCAGTCAACTGAGAGAAAGACGACCTTAGACAAGGGAGGTGATGTGTACCTGGCGTCGACCAATACACAGTCGGATCAAGATGTTTGGTTGATTGAATCATGAGCATCCTATCATATGACACCACATAAAGAATGGTTCTGTGAATATGAATGATATGATGTGGGTGATGTGTTCTTGAGGGACAACTTGACAATCAGAATTGTCAAACGAGGAAGAGTCTGACTGAGACTGCAGGATGGGAGGAAAAGAACCCTTCCAGGTGTGCTACACATTCCAGGTTTGGAAAGAAACCTGATATCTATCAGTGAGATGAGTGATGCAGGTGTGCATACTCTGTTTTAGAAGGATTCGTGCAAAATGGTCAGAGGTGTGATGGTCTTAATGAAATGAGTTCAGATTGGTACCCTGTACAAGCTGTTAGAGAATGTCGATTCGACTGGATGCAACAACATCGTTGCTCCTGAAATCGACTCGACTGCTACTCGAATCGACTTGATGTCGACAGAACTCGACTCGACTCGAGCTAAGTCGATTCAAATTGATTCTACAAGACATGGTGAAATTGACCCGATCAAGCTATGGCACGAGAGGATGGGACACATTGGAGAAAAATGACTTCGAGCTATGCAAAGAAAAGGTATGGTCGAAGGTTTTCTTGAATGTGGTTTAGAAGTCGACTTTTGTGAACATTACATATATGGGAAACAAAGTCGGGTGAGGTTCCCATCTGGAGTGACAAGGGAAAATGGGATTCTAGAACTGGTGCATAGTGATGTGTTTGGCCTGCTTACATTGCCTTCATTTGGTGGATCCCTGTACTATGTCTCCTTCATAGATGATTTTTCCAGGAAGACATGGATATATTTCCTGAGGAAGAAATCAAAGGTTTTCGAGATATTTAAGGAATTTAAAGATCGTGGAAAAGCAGACAGAGAAGAGGATTAACGTGCTGAGAACTGACAATGGTGGCGAATTTTGTGGAAAGGAATTTGATCAGTTCTATAAGCAGTGTGGCATAGCATGCCAAAATAACACACCATATATCACACAACAAAATGGAGTTGTCGAGAGAATGAACATAATGTTGATGGATAAGGCAGTGAGATCGGAAG
>CBVK0100485802.1:0-18176 GCA_900067695.1 Picea abies
AACAAACATTTGAGATTGATACCAATACTTTTGATTATGTTTTTGGTGTCATTCTCACTCAGTACAGTCATCTAGTGGGCTATCATAGTGAGACACTCTTAGATGTCGTCCCTAAGTACCCCACCTATGAAAAAGAAATGTATTTCATCATACAATCCCACCGCCAATGGAAGCATTATATTCTAGGGAAGGAGACAAGCATCTATATAGATCAGAACCCTCTGCAATGCATGCAAACATAGGGAAAATTGCAGAATGACCGCCATCAAAAGTGATCCACATAATTGTAGCAGTTTCACCTCAATATTAAGTATAATAAAGGGAGAACCAATCACGTCGCTAATTTCCTCAGTCGACCTCTAGTTGCAACACTAACCATGGTGCTCGACTCTTGCGGGCATGAGACCTCTGGATGGTCCCTACTTTATGAAAACAATCGTGGCTTCACTACAACCTACCAGATGTTGGGAACATGCACTATCATTTTCGACTTCCATTTTCATGATGGAATGTTATGCCATCTGGGTCATCTCTGTGTTCCTTCAAGAGAGACTGTGAATTTGATTTGGAAAGACCACTACATTCGGGTGGTAGGACACTTTGGCATCTATAATACAGTGGAAATACTATAGAAGTATTTCTATTTGTCAAAGCTTCGACACAATGTTAGTAAATATATGAGATCCTGCACTGCCTACTCCCTTGCTATGTCAACCATTAGAAAATAAGGACTGTACACATTTCTTCCTACTCCCTATGGGCCTTGGGAATTCATCTCAATGGACTACATGTTAGGTATCCCCTCCACCAAGCATGACAATGACTGTGTATTCATGGTTGTTGATCACTTCTCTAAGATTGCCATTCTGATCATCTACAAGAAGAGTATCACAACCAAGACCACCACCAATCTCTTCTTCAATCATGCATGGGTACACTTCAGACTACTATCGACCATCATATCAGATCATGACAACATATTTTTGAGCACATTCTGGTCAAGCCTCTAGTCGCCATTGGAAACCATGCTCACTAAATCCACCGCCTTCCACCCTTAGACCGATGAACAAACAAAGGTCGTCAATAGGATGATCGTGTGTCTCTTGTGCATGTACAACTCCAAACATCCACACACATGGAATGAGAGCCTTCCTTATGTCCAACACAACTACAATAGAGCACTCCATAGCTCGATCGACCACAACCCTTTTCAAGTGGGATTGGGTTTTCAACCATTGGGCCCCATTGATGTGGCACTAACCCTTGTATCCACACAAACATAATATTCCCATTCTTAATCTGAGGTCAACAAGGCCACCAAATTCATTTAGTGGATTCAACACATCCACCAATAGATCCATGATATTTTGCAGAAATCTAATGCCAAGTACAAGCAATGCCATGATCAACTTGACACATCGGAGGTGGTAGAGCAACCTCCACCTACAAAGATCAACCCTGACTCCATGGAACAAGCAACCATTGATCATATCATAGACACATAGGTTAAGGGAACCCACCAATAGAATATCCAACTCTATCGGGTTGTGAAAGTAGGGCAACTACTGCACCAAGGCAAGTGCCTCACCAAGCATCCAGTTCAGTAGAAGTTTCCCCATATGATGGGGGAACTCAACACAATGGAAACCATTTATTCCTAAGGGGGAGGATTAATCTAGGTGGACATCGGTGGATTCCCACCTATTCCATTGGATCAACATACAGTTTCCAATTTGGCAGTTTTTCTACAGTTTTTTGGGTCCCAAACTTCCAGGGTTGTTTTGAGGCCCTAAACGACGTTTTTTTGACATGGCAGGGCCAAATAGATTCCTATTTTTTGGGTTTTTTAGAATCTGTACTCCTCGTCTAGACCTTTTTGAAGAGATATAAAGCGCCCCCAAACGAAGATTGTATGCAAAATTTACACCCTAAGGAAATTGATGTATCAACTACCCCCATCGGGGCCCACAAACCTTTTGGCGTTTCATCTTCCAAGGTTAGGGATTTAGATGTTTATGGTTTTTTCACTTATGTTTTATGTTAAAAGGGCCTTTGAATCCTCATTGTAATCATCTTTTTGTGAATGCGTGTATCCATCACATCTCTTCTCAGAGATAAGCTACCACCATTCTAATGAATTCTTTTAAGTTTGTATTTTCTTTTATAGTCTCTACATATTTCAGTCTTTAATAAAAATTGAGTATTACTGTATATTTGTATTTCTTGCAACATCTCTATATATTTCCTGGTTATATATGTGCCTTCATTTTGTTCTCAACATAATCAAAATCACTCATCACATAATTTTTTATTTTCATTTTGTAAAAAAAATACTTGAGAATCTATAATAATGTAGAGATGTCTTTTTTAAGTTTTGAATGTGGTTTTTGGTTTCCTTTCCTCTTTGTTCTTGAATCATATTTTAACCAAAAACAATATAAAATAAAATAATATGAAATATATAATATAATAATAAATATAAATATAAAATAAACTAATATGAAATATATAATATAATAATAAATATAAATAAGTATAAAATTTCAATATATACAAAGTTTACGAAAAGGATAATTTAATTAAAAGAAGAATACAAATAAATTATATTAACATAGTTTAGATTATTATAAAACTATTTTAATAATTTTTTATTAAGTAATAGGAAAAAATTATAAATCATATGAATATAAATTTACATAAAATTAATAAATATAAATTTACATAAAATCAATAAATATAAATTTAAAGTATGTATTGAAATAGTGAGGATAAAGATTCAATTTTTTAATCATCTAAACAAAACTAAAACTAAAATTTGTTTATAAAAATATTAGTAAAAACATAAATAAATTATATGAATATCAATTTACACAAAATTATTATAAGAGAAATAAATATAAAATAAATCATCTCTTTAAATATATGGCATCACTCAAAATAACAAGGATAAAAAAAAAAACATATTAAAATAGTTTGTCAAAAAATTAAAATATATCACATCACTTAAAATAACAAGGATAAAAAAAATAAACTATATTAAAATAGTTTGTCAAAAAAATTAAAGAAGATTTGTTACACATCTTATAGAACAATCTCAACATAAAACAAGAGTCAAAGGGGGAAATGTCCTTGCATTTTGATAAATGGGAACTTTGTAAATAGATATACTATTCTAAAAATTAGAAAAGGAGGTGCATGATAGAAGGAGGTTGAATCATGTATCCTAAGTGATTTAAGGTTATAATTAAAAAAAAAAAACAACGATTCTACTACCATATATATATATATATTTGATGAAATGCAATTTCAGTGAAGTATTATCAAATCTCAAGAATTCCAATGACATACTTGTCATGGGATTTAAGATAAAGTAACTAGTGCTTGTTTTTCCATACACGATTTAATATCCTCAATGCTATATGAACAAAAATGATGGTAAGTCACACTCTATAAAGTCTAGTAGACCTTCCTTCTTGTAGCTTAAATCTCGTTCTTATAACTTGCAAATACTATAACTAAGCCTCCAAGCTACCTCATCTAGTTGACCTCTTAACCACTAGGATATAAGTACCCCATATGCATAAATGCATTCTTTGTACAAAGGTAAGTATGTTATAGATATCTACATCTGATTACAAAGATTTTATAGATAAAGATGGGATGTACCACACATGATAATTTGCAATACATTCAAGTAATGATTTTGTCCAAATTGACGACCTCTTAAGAATGCTTCCTCTAACCAATATTCTTGTGATAAGGTATGTAACTCGGATGTTATTGGATCATCCTCTAATTTTGCAATAATGTTTTCTATTTGGTATGTAGCTTCATGATTACTTAGGAAATCCACTTGCAAGAGGAAAGCTACACCCTTCAACGAACCATCACTATTGTCCCTGACAACTTTGATAAATCTCAACACTTAAAGTTGGTAGGACATGCTGAGGTACATGATGCAATAGGTAATTGGATATTTCCACTTTTCCACCTATTGTCGCAACTATGTGGGTCGGATAGATTTCCATGTCCTTGCAGTTTCTCTCAACAAACAACCACACAACTTGTAGGCAACCCCTCTCTGTAGCTCTCATGAGTGGCCCCAAAAAGGAAATTGTATTCCACTCCACAATACAATCAATAGTACCAATCTTTTTATAATGAGATACAAATCCCATAGAAAGATCTGCATCCACATCCAAGTTGTTATGCTACTCATTCTATGAGTAATTAGTTGATGTGTTAGAAAAATAAAACCATAACTAAAATAGCTACACACATCCATGCACCAAAGACCAAATGGATTCCTTAACAAATTTATAGCATGGTCTCATTAAAAAAATTGCATACTATCTAGCCTGAAACATATGCAAAGCCTGCATTTCACATTGTTTACCAATATCTTATCAAGTTTATTCATAAAGGGGGTTTTCAAATTGTGAAAAATAAAGTCAATATATTGTTGGTATTGGGGGTTGGATACATGATATGGAGGGGTTTATAGTTATTGGGGGTATAAAAAGGGGTATCTAGTAAAAATAGTGTTTTTTATTTATTGGAAAGATGTATTGGTAGGTGATTCAAAAAAATAATTTTGGAAGGTATTTATCAATATTTGATGGTTTTCCAGCTTACTGCTAAAGAAAAATATGTGCATTAGAAAGAGATGAAGTGATTAGGATCTCAACTAGGACTAGTTCTCTATGATCTAAAAATATTGTTTTCTCATATGGCATTTACATGCTCAAATGGCAATTGAAAAGCAATGCCAAGGTATGAAAATAGGGCATCCTTATCTAGATTGTCCGTTAGAGACATCCAATAGACATTGATCAAAGTTAACAATTGACTTAGACATCTATCAAAGTTAACAATTAACTTTGCTTCATATTAGTTGGATGTCCCAAACCTACAATCGAGTTAAGTTCAAGGATAAAAATATTTAATCAACAAAGAATTTTTTTTTATCTCAATAATAGTTAGCAAATGATGATAACAAATTACTTGTAAAAACGTGCAGCTTCAAGAAAGCATTGGTTGACATTATCAACCCCTCCATCAACAAGCATTCCTAGCAAGCCATACATTGCACTTGCAACGATTCCTTATGCCCAACTTGGATCTATTTAAGTAAAAAAGAGTGTAAAGGAAAAACAAGCTAGGCCCAACTTGGATCTATTTAAGTAAAAAAGAGTGTAAAGGAAAAACAAGCTAGATCAAATGTTTTAGCTAAAATGCACTTAAATAAAATGCAGTTTAATAACAAGTTTTAATCCTCTTTCGATGTGCTAACTTAAATGCAAATTCAAGTAAATGATTAGTTATCCATCATTGTACAAAGTTGTAGAGACCACTGACGTCTCTCCACCACCACAACCCACTCTATAGATTTCAAAAAGGTCGTCATTTTTGCAAACCAATCAAAGTGCAAAAAAATCAAATTTTATAAAAAGATTAATATTTAAATACTCATTCCTAAGTGGAAGCAAAATATCAAACCAGTATGGAGTAGATTAATAGATGAACGCCGAAACTATATGTTCCCAACAAAAACATAATAAGATAACAAGACATTTATTACAATTAATCCTCTTTGTAAAATAAATTGTGCCTAAAACAAAGACATTTATTACAATAATTCTCTTTACAGGTACAAAGAATTAATTTTGGACAAATTAAAACATTTATTACAAATGATGCTAAATGCCTGCTTTTCTGTGCAGTTATAGTATTCTCTCCCAAATAACAAATGGATTCTTCAGTTTCTTTCAAAGAATTGCAAAATGCTGAATATCATAGTACTCCTGGAAGAGAATTTGTTAGTAGTTTAGAATCTATGTTTACAAATAACAGATCTCATAGCTTAAATTATGCCAGTATTGAAGAAGTTGAAACTCAGCTTCAAGCTGCTTGGAAATTACCCAAGATTTCTCCTAGCCGTGTCTACAAAGATTTAAGCATGTTCCATCTTAAAGCTATCTCAAGGGTAATAGTAAAAGAATCAATCAGCGGAATACAACAAAATACTAATGTCAGCCAAACAATTTCCCTGATAAATGTCAAAGAAATCCAAAATGAAGCCAAAAGACATGGGACAAATTATTTACATTTTGGATGCATTCGGATTGGAATCAGTGCTTTAGTTCATAAAGGCATTGATGTATATGCTCTATGCACAGTCAGATATATGACACATAATAGATTCACTGATTCCTTAATTGGAGGAATAGTTGCTCCTCTTTCTAATGGCCCTGTTTATTTTGACTGCTATCCAAATTTCTCTGCATACACTTTTGATGAAAACCTTGGAGATATTTTAAAACTCCAAATTAGAACTACTGGATTCGATATGTGCCAAACCAGGAAAAACATATCTATTCAAACTAGGGGATGTTTTAGACACACCAACACTCTTTTTCCTGCAGTCTTACATACCCCTAGTAGAACTGCTCAATCCAGTACTTTAGTCCTAACTGATCCCCTAAACCAAAAAATGGAACATCAAAGGATTCGTTGGGAAAATCTTTCTTTTCCCACAGATTGGGTCATTGATACCCCAAAAGCCCCTATTCCAAGGTCTATCACTTATGGTCAAATAAAAGAATCTGCCTCCTTTGCAGTCATTTCTTTTCCACAAAAATCCTTATCCTAAAACAACTCTTCAATTTCCTCTTCTTCATCCACCTCATCTTTCTACCTACATCCTTCACTCCACTCTTTAGCCAATTCTATTGGTCATGTCCCTTTTGCAGCTCAATGCCTAGACTGTGGAAAATCGGTCACTCTATCTACTCTTTCTGCATTCAAAGAAGAAGACCAATTACAATTTGAACATAGTCATCATAATCCCCGTACAAATCTTCCACCCCCACATTCTACTACAAAAGAACCTGTCCACATCCACAGTGTTCTGACTTCCCTTTTCCCCATGAACCACATGTTCTTGTTGTACAGATAAATCCTTGTTTAGAAATTGACAGACGATGCCAAATCTGTATCCCTGAAGATCTTAAGAGACCATCTGTTCCTGAAATCAAAAAAATTCTCTCTTTAATGAGGGGCTACAATAAACACACTATAAAATCAGAATGGATGAAAGATATGTTAAATTGGGATCTCTTTACTCATCCAAGAGCAGAAGCCTTTGCTGAAAGTAGTTCAAATGAAGAAAAGGTGAATCTATCCGAAGAATGGAAAAATTATATGGCTAGAGAAGATATGTTCATTTCCTTCTATGAATGGAAGAATCAAAGAATGGTTTTTCCAAAAAATTGCTCAAAAAAGGTCCTAATGCCACATACAGCAAGACCTATTTGTTGTTCGGTCCAAACACTTTCAATCCTAGACCTAGGGAAGGAAATTGGTAAACTTAAATTTTTTATCAAAGAACAAGAAAGCAAGATAGAACAAAAGGAAGAACAAGTCTTCCAGATCCAACACCAAAAATTTCATATCCTTATTGATCTAAAAATTCAAGGAATACCTTTCCATTTGAAAACACTGTTAGATACGGAATCTGATATCAATGTTCTAAATAAAGACATTATTCCTATAACTTTCTGGCAGAAGACTCAAGCAAGTGCTGTTGGACTTGGAAATATCCCAACAGAAATCTCTTTCCAGGTCCCGGAAGCTACCCTTTGTTTAAAAAATTATTGCCTGCATTTAAAATTCCTACTAGCAGATATCCCGATAGCGTGCATTCTAGGAACACCTTTCCTCGTTGTTGTTGAATCTCATGGATCTACTATACTAGCAAATAACATACCTAGTTATTTTATCAGCATCCCTTCTGAAAACAAAAAAATCATAATAAAACTGCCTTTTGTTTCTACTCCGAGAACTTCTGATATGGTGCAAACCATAAGAAATAAGATCTTCAAGATTGAAGAGTTAAAGGAATATCAAGCTGGGATCAGGATAAAAGAACAACTGAGCAAAGATGTAATACAACAAAAAATTCTTCTGTTAAAGAAAGAATTTATTGACTCAATTTGCTCAGAAAATCCTACAGCTTTATGGAAGCAAAAGAAACATGAAGTTTCCCTTCCATACAAAGAATACTATCAAGGGAAACTATGTAGAATTAGAGCCATTCCCATGAATGCCGAATATCAAAAATTGTGTGCAGAAGAGATAAAAGGTCTTCTAAAAAAAGAACTGATCAGAGAATCTACTAGTCCTTGGAATTGCTATGGGTTTTATGTGAATAAACATTCTGAGCAAGTAAGAGGCATTCTTAGACTAGTTTTAAATTACAAGCCTTTGAACAAAGTCCTGGCTAATGACACATACCCCATCCCAATCAAAACCAGTTTGGTTACAAGAATTGTTGGTGCAAAGATATTCTCAAAGTTTGATTTAAAATCAGGCTTTTGGCAAGTAGCCATTAAAGAAGAAGACAAATTTAAAACAACCTTCAATGTTCCAGTAGGACACTATGAATGGAATGTTATGCCATTTGGCTTAAAGAATGCACCATCCAAGTTTCAAAGGGTGATGGATGATACTTTAAAGCCATACTTTGATTGGCTTATTGTATATATTGATGATATACTTGTATTTTCATCCTCTGTAGACCAACATTTTAAACATCTAAAGAAATTCTTACAGATAGTCAAGCAAGCAGGCCTAGTATTTTCAAAGAAAAAACTTGAACTATTCAAAACAAAGATTAAATATCTAGGCCATACAATAAAAAATGGGGAACTTACTCTACAAACACATGCTGTAGAATTTGCCGATAAGTTTCCTGACAAGATAACTGATAAAACTCAGTTACAAAGGTTCTTGGGTAGTCTAAACTACATCAACCATTTCTATAAAGGCTGTGCCCAAGAAAAGAAAGTACTAAATGACAGGTTGAAAAAGGATCCAAGTCCTTGGACAGAAACTCATTCTCAGGCAGTCAGAAATATAAAAGCCAAGGCCAAAAATCTTCCTATACTGTACATTTCCGACGATGATCTTCCCAAAATAGTTGAAACATATGCTAGTAACATTGGTTGGGGAGCAGTTCTTAAGCAGGTCAGAAATGAAGGAAATAAGAAAAAAAAAGAAATTATTTAGTTTGCTTCTGGTCTCTGGCAAGAAACAGAAAAAAAATTATTCAGCTTTAGACAAAGAAATTAAAGAAACATTAAATGCTATCAAAAAATTTGAAATTTATCTTATTTACAAAAGATTTCTTTTAAGAATTGATGCTTCTGCTATGAATAAGGTCTTGAACAAAGACATAAAATCTCCTGGTGACACCAAATTTGCTCGGTGGCAAGCTTTGTTCAACAATTTTGATTTCTCTGTTGAACATATTAAAGGTACTGATAATTCTATTCCAGAGTTTTTAAGCAGAGAACATCTGCAAAATTTTTGCTTAATAATCTCTGTACAACTCAGGAATGGTACATAAATACTGGTTAATATTCTCGACTCTTTAAACTAGGAAACTTATGAGTCTAAATGGAGACCTCACTGGGAACTTAGAAGTACAAAAATTCTTTCTCAGACAACTCAACTTGCATATTCAAATTTAGTACCAGAAGTAAGGGGAAGAAGAATTCCAAATGTGCTAGCCCCAATAATTGCTAGAGCCACTGAAAAGGCAGTTGATGCACAAGAAGCTCTAACATATACATTCCATGATATTGATCTCATATGGGATATTAGGGACAACATGGGTAATAATCAACAATATTTCTGCCTAAATAGACCAAGATTATTATACCATTGGCCTGAAAGAAATCCAAACATAAATTTCCCAGAAACAGATTTCAATTATTCATCTTATAAAGAGATGTGGTGGAGTTTTATTCAGCAAGAAGAATTTCTCACTTTGGTAAAATTCGAGAATGTCAATACAACCACTTCAGGAAGACCACCTCTTTGGCTTGCAGACTGGGGGAAATATTTTGGTTTAAACAAAGGAGCAATTGATCCAAGAATTCTAAATTCCATATCTCCTTTACAATCAATCTAGAATCTTTTTGAAATTGGACCAAACGAGGGAGAACTATTATGCCTTTTTATACTAAATCATTTCCAATGGGCAGTAAAGGTAAAAACCATTGTTCAAATTCTTAATGGCCAACCATTTACTGCAAGAAATATATATACCAAATCTTGGGATACGTTAAATTATCCTCAAAGATTCTCAGCCCATATTGAAAATGATTAATGAATATCGGTTTCCGTGGGGTGACAATACCGACTTCCACTGTGTAATCCATGCCTATTCATGTCTAAATGGCCGACAGTGGTGTCATTCGGGTTTAGTGGGTTGTCGTAACCAATATCCACTTTGTAATAATGAGTACCTTAGAATAATAATAGGTATCTTGGAAACTTGGAGCACTTCTCCAACTTCTGGCGTGGCTTGACCCGCATTTCCAAGATTCCTCTTTACGTGTCATTTTATGTTTGTCTTCTGGTTGGGGAATCTTGCACGACTACCCTATCAGATCAGATCTACTATTGAATCTACTTTTCTTAATGAGAATAAAGGCTTTGATTTTGTCAGAAGAATATTGCACGATTGCTACCACCAAATCCATAAAGCAGATTTAGTGGAAGACATGTAGGGTCAAAAGTCATTTCGAGTCTCATCGTTGTAATGATTCCTTCCTCCACAAAGTTGTATATAAGGAAGTAAGGAGCTCATTCGAGAAGGAGTTTTTTTTTTAGATCAAGTCTTTGAGTCTAGAAGTGGTCCAAGTCTTTCTAAAGCTCCCTTCTATCTGAGCTTTTGAGTCATTCTGTGTGAGTTTGTAAGTCTAAGCGAGTGAGAGCATTATTCTCTGAGCATCCTGCTCATTATTGTATACCCTGGCTATAGAGCTTCAAGCTCTCTGTTTTAATATAAAGAATTCCACAAATGTATTATGTTCTCTGAATATTGTCTCTGAATTGTGCGTATGTTATGATTCTTGTTTCTACTTGCCTGTAATTGCAATCTGTGTTCCTTGAATGATTTTGTGCCGAAGTTCTCTTGAGAAGATAGATAAATTTCTCTCACCCTGGAGATAAGGTTCTTGGAAGGTAGTTGTGCCAAAGTTCTCTTAGGTCCTGAATAGCACTAGTAGTAAGTCCCGTTAGGCAAGGAGGTCGCTAAGGGTAGTTGTAGGTGTTGGGTTGTCTGAAGGTTTGCTAGGAGTTACTAGATGGTTCACATAAGGCCAGAGGTGGGGTTCACATAAGGATCTACTTGGGGCTCTCTAGGAGAGATGGATTGGTTCTACAGAGAATAGAAAGAAGAAGAAGGTCAAGTAGCAGAAGGAGACAGACGCACAAGACAAACAATATTCAAGCTTCATTCTTCGTCGGAGGAAGCCTCTGTCATCTAAATGGTATCAGATCCATGTTAGCCATTTTCACGCCGGGTATGATAACCGACCATTCGCTCTGTTAAGTCTATTTTAGCACCGCTGTGTATATAAGTGTGTTAATAAAATAATCCAGAGCCGTATCAAGAGTCTTGGGCCTTTGAAAGGCAAGGTTTTCACTCTTGCAACTCACTTTGAAGTCGTATCAGAAGTCTCGGGCCTTTGAAAGACAAGGTTTCCACTTCTATGACTTCCTGACAGAGTTACTAGTTTCTGCCTGAGCGGCCAGGAGCCTATCCGAAATCTTCTCTCTCTGAAGCAGAAGACTAATATTAAACGCCCTGCTTTTTTGTGTAGTTATAGTATTCTCTCCCAAATAACAAATGGATTCTTCTTCAGTCTATTTTAGATCTACACATAATTATGTAGAAAGTTCTGCATCTACTTCTGAGTCTCAACTATGTTTAATGATTCATTATATACCTACAATAGAGACTCTAGATCCAAGACTACAAGACATTTATAAAGGTATGAGACCCCCTAGAACACCAAAGTATGGATTGGGATACATTGAGCAGTGTGATCAGGTTATTCCTGATTCCAAATTTTCAAATCCTTTACCTAAAAATATGCAAAGACCTTCAATAGATGAAATACAAAAATTTCATTATGTGATAAAAGGGTGTCCCAAGGGATCCATCGAAGAAGCTTGGATCAAAAAGATGTTAAACTGGGATTTGTTTACAAATCCTGAAACAAATGACTTCAACATTTCCACATCTAATGAAGAGAAAGCCAAACTGTCAAAATTTTGGCAGAATTATATCTCAGAAAACAACATTTGGATTTCCTTTTATGAATGGATGAAATTAGATCAAAAAATTGAAGTTCAAATGTTGGAAGGAGGTTTTGAAATACCTCCAAAACACAAATGGAAAAGTCTAGAAGGGCAGACCGTGGAATCAATTTCGACTTTTCCTCTATTCAAGGGCATTGTCCTTGAAGACAACAATAGACAAGTAAAAACAGTTTCTTTATTGCATTCTGATGAAGCTACCCAGCTTTTGGGTATTGACAAAAGAGTCCAATCTTTAGCAGAACAAATAAACTAGAAAAACACAACTTTAAGAGGCATGGCCACTCACACATTTGTGACAAATGATTATGCCAGAAGAGGACAAATCATAGATTTACAAGTCTCCACAAACACTATCGTCCACTCTGTCAATGAAATACAAGACAAAGTCATAGATGTCAAAGATAAAATGGACACTACTCTGACAGAAATATCTTCTAAATCTAGAGAGTCCACAAGAAATCATGAGGAATTAATGGAAGGACTAGGAGAAGCTTTCTCTAATATGGGAAAGTCATTATTGGAAATAAAGGAAAAGGATAGTGTCCCTGACAAACCTATCCCTGATTCTTACATCCTTCCAAACCATCCAATATCAATTTTGTCTCCTGTATATAAGCCCTCTAAGACAAAAATAGAAAATAAATTTCCTCATCACTTTCCTCCAGAAAAGGATACTCCACAATCATCATCAAAAGAGAATATTTCACTGGTATCCATCCAACAACCTACTTATGAGAATCTCCCTCACCATACAAGTAGACCTCCAGCACCATACTTATTAGGAAAAGGGAAACTACCTGAGAACCAAACATTTGTTGAAGATTGGTTCCAAGAATGGAACATTGACAGTCTGTCTATTGGATAGATTAGGCAAATGATTGACCGAATATATGTTTCATACAAGGTCATGTGTATGAAAGGAAAATCTGAAGTTGAAGCATGTAAGTCAATCATCCAGTGCTTTACAAGCACTCTGAGCAAATGGTGGGAAGTAATCTCTTCTCCAATTATGATTGCCAAGATGGAGGCAGAAGTCTTGAGAGATGAACAGGGAGACATAGTGTACCACATTGATGGGACTCCTCACAATAACATGATAGGAGCCATAACCACTGCAATTCTTGAACATTGGTGTGGTACTGAATTTGAATTAGCAGATAAGCATGAATTAATCCTTATGAATATGAAATGCAGGAAGATGTCTGAATATGAAGAGTTTCATAAGGATTGCACTCAAAGAATTTTTGAGGTCCAAGATAGTCAAAACCTTCTTTGGAAACAAGTTTATTTGGCAGCCATACCCAGTAAATTTGTTGAGTATTTGAAGATGCAAGAAGTTTTTAAACTTCCTTATGAGATGTACACATGGGGAGAGATTTATTCTCTCATCACCAAAGCTTTAATTGGGTTGTGTGTAAATATGAAAGTTCACAACTCTGTTTACAAGCTATCTCATTTGCCTGACCAAAAGTCTATCTGTGAAAAATATGGTCTATATATTACAAACCCTATAAGAAAGAAAAGAAAAAAGAAAAAGGAATTCAAAGAAAAGAAAAAAGAAAAGTACAAATACAGGTACAGACCTAGGACACATTATTATGAGCCTGAGGATATTAAATTAAAAACTCATTCTCACCAGGCTAGACAATAAGTACAGTGTTGGATCTGTGGAAAAACTAGACACATTGCACATAACTGTCCAGAAAACAAGGCATCTAGTATGTCAAAAGGGAAATATTATGAACATAAAGCCAAAGAAGCCCAGGCTAGTAAACAATTAGCCTTAAAATTACACTGCAATAGATGTGGGGCAAATAATCATGAAGTAGACCAGTGCCCACACAATCCTTTCCCAAAAAGATAAGAAGTACATATGCTACAACAAGGATGTTGTTCAGAATCTACTAGTGCTTCTGAGTTTGATTATAGCTCAGAAGAAGAATTTTTTATGAACCAGGATTGTAGTTGTAAAAATCCAAATTTTTGCTCCTGTCAAAATAGTTTCGAAAGCTCTAAGTTGGAATTAGAACCAGATCTCTGACAAAAGATAAAAAATTGTATGTTCAATAATACGGGAGACCAAGAAGCACAGATGTTGGCACAAATCAAGGCCTTACCAGAAGGAGATATGAAGAATTCGCTTCTTGAAACGTTTTTGAAAATAGTCAAAACAGAACAAAGGTCAAGATATGTTGAAACCTCCAGAAGAGAACCTTTGTTTTTAGAAGCTTCTTTTGATAAAAACACATTTTTTTTTATCAAATATAATAAAGAAGAAAAACTGCAGAATACCTTAGTAATAGATCTAGCCAGAGAAATGATTCTTTTGAGAAAAGATCTTACTGAATTAAAAGAAAAATTGAGAAAAATGGAAGAAGAGTCTGAATATAATTTCAAAATAGATTCTTGGGCTAGACAAGAAATCAGAGAAATCAGGGATCAATTGGATTCCAAACCACCACTTCTAGAGGATGCACCTTTTGAAAATCCAAAATCCTCTGCTCAACTCCAAGGGCTAACAGCAATGAATATCTTGCCCATTCGATTTCAGAAGTATCAGGTAAAGATAAAGCTAGAAATCAATTCTGAAATCTTTCATTTGAATGCATTATTAGATACAGGCTCAGATATGAATTTTGTGCATAAAAATTTAATTCCTCATAAATACTGGTTTCCTAGTAGCTACTCTTCTATAGGTCTGGGGAATATATCAACAGATATGGATTTCGAAATTCCCAAAGGAATACTATTATTTGATGAATATGCACTAGGAATGAAATTATTATTAGCAGAATTACTAGTTGACTACATCCTAGGAACTCCGTTCCTATCCGCAGTAGAGCCACATGGCTCTTGTCAAAATTCCAAAGGTGAACCTGGATATTTTATCACCTTACCAAGTATTAATGGCCATCCACCAAAGAAGAAAATTTTGGCCTTTATTTCTAAATCACATGCTCAAGTTGCTTACTGTTCAAAGAGTATGGTAATAATAAATACTTGGGATGATTATAGAAATGCTCCAACCACTGAATACCTGGATGATAACACTAGCTGGGGAACATATTATGAAAATTGGGTGCCTCAATGGCAGTTAAGATGGTTTGAAGGAGTAGAATTTGGTTTACCAGGATTTTCAAGAAATACTAGCATCCATGTCATTTCGCCACAACAAGTGATAGGCCAGATGCATCAAGCATCCACTATTGCATCCAGACAAAAGATAGTAGAAATGGGAGATTTAACCAGAATCAGATCTGCATATAGAAACTGGTTTTGTCAACAAACTCAAACATGGAACCAGACTCCTGCATGGAATTTTTTCCAAATCAATAGGATGAGAGATTTGCAGTAATGGCCACATCAAGACCCAAATGAAAGATTGTTTGAGATTAATTATTTTCAATATAAAGCAATGTGGGATAATTTTTGTTTATGGACTGACAGATATAGATATTATTACTGTATGATCAAGTTCTCTGTTCAATTCGTCTCATTTCCTGAACCAGATTGGCTCTTAGAATGGTGGAAAAAGTTTGGATTAAATCCAAGTGCTATACACCCATATGTCATTGACACTGCAAGAATGTTTCTATTCCCTCACAGAAATTTCCCAGATACTATTTATAATCTCGAGCAGATTTCTAAAAGTGATTACAAAATTATTTTTGTCAGAGAAAGGCATCCATGGGTCATCAGGACACGGTATGTTTTACAACAATATGAAGACAACAATGAGGATCCTAAAATGTACCATGAAATCTACACCCAACACTAGGATCTAGATCGCTTTCGACATTTTCATGATCAACCAATGGAATAATGATGCATGTCTCACTGGCTGACAAGAGGTGCTAGTCGGTTTCTCTGGGTTGACAATACCAACCTCCACAGTGTAATCCATGCTTATTCATGTCTAAATGGCCAATAGTGGTGTCATTCGGGTTTAGTGGGTTGTCATAACCAATATCCACTTTGCAATAATGAGTAACTTAGAGTAATGATAGGTATCTTGGAAACTTGGAGCACTTCTCCAACTTCTGGCATGGCTTGACCCGCATTTCCAAGATTCCTCTTTACGTGTCATCTTATGTTTGTCTTCTAGTTGGGGAATCTTGCACGACTACCCCATCAGATCAGATCTACTATTGAATCTACTTTTATTAATGGAAAATAAAGGCTTTGATTTGGTCGGAAGAATCTTGCACGATTGCTACCGCCAAGTCTTAGTGGAAAATAAAGGCTTTGATTTGGTCGGAAGAATCTTGCACGATTGCTACCGCCAAGTCCATAAAGCAAATTTAGTGGAAGACACGTAGGATCAAAAGTCATGTCGAGTTGTATCATTGGAATGATTCCTTCCTACACAAAGTTGTATATAAGGAGATGAGGAGCTCATTCTCAGAAGGAGGAGCTTTTTTTTTTAGATCAAGTCTTTGAGTCTAGAAGTGGTCCGAGTCTTTCTAAAGCTCCCTTCTGTCTGAGCTTTTGAGTCGTTCTGTGTGAGTTTGTAAGTCTAAGTGAGTAATAGCATTCTGCTCTTAGCATCCTGCTCATTATTGTATACCCTGGCTATAGATCTTCAAGCTCTTTGTTTTAATATAAAGACTTCCACAAACGTATTATGTTCTCTAAATATTGTCTCTGAATTGTGCGTATGTTATAATTCTTGTTTCTACTTGCCTGTAATTGCAATTTGTGTTCCTTGAACGATTTTGTGCTGAAGTTCTCTCGAGAATATAGATAAAGTTCTCTCACCCTGGAGATAAGGTTCTCGAAAGGTAGCTGTGTCGAAGTTCTCTTAGGTCCTGAATAGCACTAGTAGTAAGTCCCGCTAGGCAAGGAGGCTGCTAAGGGTAGTTGTAGGTGTTGGGTTGTCTAAAGGTTTGCTAGGAGTTAATGGATGGTTCACATAAGGCTATAGGTGGGGTTCGCATAAGGATCTACTTGGGGTTCTCTAGGAGAGCTGGATTGGTTCTACAGAGAGTAGCAAGAAGCAAAAGGTCAAGTAGCAAAAGGAGACAGACGCATGAGACAAACAATCTTCAAGCTTCATTCTTCGTTGAAGGAAGCCTCTGTCATCTAAATGGTATCAAAGAATAAATTTTGATTTTAAGTACAAAGACTAAATTGTACATGAAATGAAATAAGACAAGACATTTATTATAAGTGTAAGTACAAAGAAAAAACTATACACAAAAAAAGACATTTATTACATGCAATGCTCTTTGTATGTACAAAGAATAAAGTGTACATGAGACTAGACATTTAGTACAAGTGATGCTCTTTGTAAACTACATCTCTATGGATACTCAAGATGCACAGGATGACAGGGAGAGTGGTAGCTTGGATGTTGATCTAAATCTGGACACAAACTCCTTTCTAGGTAAGTTACAGACTTACTTTCCTAATTTATTTATGAAACTTTCTTTGTGGGAAAGGGACTTCTTGGTAAACTCTTTTTCGGATGCCTGCAATTCTATGGAACCTAGGGACGGTATTTCTTCGGGGGACCTGACTTGTAAGGATAGTTTGGAAGGCCAGGATATTTCTACTAGTTCTTCGCTTTCGGAAAACCTTCCAGACTCGCCCAGTGTTTTGACCACACCCACCTTTGTTGCCTTATCCTCGTCTGAATCTTTGGCCCCAACACAGACAGTGTCGAAACTACCCACTGTATAAACTTCTACGTCTTAGGCTATGATAAAAAAGGCAACCCTACATGCTACACCTTTAATCTCTTAATCGGGTTTAGAAGCACATGCAGGTGTCTCTTTGGAAGATAGGGATCTCAACCTGCCATCGGGGGATGGAGGTCAGTGTAATTCTTTGGGGTGGTTGAGGGGATTGGGGTAAGAAATATCCCCGATCAAAACACACAGTGCTAGAAAGAAGCAGGGCACCTTACCTTTGGTTGTGGATCAACAACCTGGTACTTCACTGGATTCCGGGGTGCTTAGAGGCATGAAAGCCCTGGCTAGGGCTAAGTCATGATCCTC
>CBVK0100485803.1:0-18175 GCA_900067695.1 Picea abies
GGTAGAAATTAGCAAGTCCCAAGAAGCTCCGAAGCTCAGTGAGTGTTGTTGGGGCTGGCCAGTCACAGATGACTTAGATCTTGGTTGGATCCACATGTACGCCATGCTGATCAATGATGTAGCCCAGGTAATGGACCCTGTCCATGTTGAAGGAGCATTTTTCCAGGTTGGCATATAGCTTGTGCTGCCTCAGGGTGTGCAGAACCTGTTGAATATGCTGCAAGTGTTCATCCCAAGTATTGCTGTAAATTAGAATGTCATCCAGATACACCACTACAAAAGTATTGGTGAATGGTTGCAAGATATCGTCCATCATCCTCATGAAAGTGGTTGGATTATTTTTCAAACCAAAGGTCATGACCAACCATTCAAAAAGGCCTTCCTTTGACTTGAAAGTGGTCTTCCATACATTTGTCTATTCTATCGAGACCTGGTGGTAGCTAGACTTCATATCAATCTTACTGAAGTATTTGGCCCCCGTGAGTTGATCAAGGAGGTTGTCGATTCAAGGAATCGGGTACTAGTTTCTGACTGTGATTTTATTCAGATCCTGATAATCAATGCAGAGTCACTAGGTTCCATCTTTCTTTTCTACCAGCATGATTGGGCTCCTGCAAGGTGATGATCTGGGACAGATGTGCCCCTTGTGGAAAATTTCTTGGATCTCTTGCTTGATCTCTTCATTCTCTATCAGAGAGTAGTGAGAGACTGGCCCATTGGGCAGCGGTGCGTCAGAGTTCAAATCGATGGGGTGCTTGACCTGGAAATGCAAAGGTACCCCAGTAGGTGAAGAGAATATATCTAAGTATTCTTCCACGACCTTGTCTACTTGCTGCTGGTGTGTGGAGAGGTCAGTTGCAGAGACCCTAGATGTGGTTTTGATCTTTCACTTATTCTGAGAGCGAATCATGAAGAAGACAAACTTCCCTGTATGAGAGATTACCTTCCTGCATTGCTTAGCAGAGATAAAGGAAATAGCATTAGGTGGGACTGCCTCGGATATCCTGTACAATTTCTTGTTCAAAGTAATAATAACACTACGAGGCCTAGACTCATATACAACATGACATTTCCATAAATAAGGTTGGCCCAAAAGAACATCACAAACTTCGAGAGGAGCAACATCACACAATACCTCATCTTTGAAGGGCTTGATTCCATATGATAGTCGACACTGTTGGCTGACATGGAGATCGCTTCCTTGGCGGAGCCATCCAATGGTGTAGGGTTGTGGGTCCGACGTTGTCGGCAGGGCCAGCCTCTTGATGACCTCTACTAAGATTAGGTTCTTCTGGATACCACTATTAACGATGAAGTGCAGCGAGGATCCGTTTACCCACATTTGTGAATGGAAGAGATGATCTCCTTCTTCTGGCTCATCTAGTTCACCAGGCTGGAGCTTAGTGGTAGAAATGGTGGCACTGGGTTCCACGTCAATGATCCATATTCTCCTTTCTGGTTCTAGATCAGAGTCAGAATCTGCATTTGATTCAAAGTCTTTTACTTCAGCCATAAGTGACTTCTTTGAGCGACAGTCAACAATGTTATGCCAAGGGCTCTTATGGAAGTCACACCACTTCCCAGTATCTTTCTTTGTCTTTCCGGTGCCCTTCTTTGCTTGTGGCTTGGATTGGTTGTCCTGATACTGTCCATATTTTCTCTTTCGTTTATTCTGTGGGTTGGGGCCGCCCTTTCCTGTCTTTTATTGTGCGAGGTTCCCAAGCCAAAATTACCGCATCTTTTGCTTGAGCTTATGCTCGATTTTGATGGCATATTGGTAGGTCGCGCCTAAGGATGAGATGTCCAGAAATTCCATTTTGGTCTAGATGTATCTATGTAGAGAAACATGATACTTTATCACTAGATGTCACTCTGAATCTTTGATACCCATCTTGGTGCACAAGGTATGGAAGATATTTGTGAAATCTGACACTGCTTGGTCTCTTTCTTGCCGTAGTGTGGTCCATTTGGTATACAAGAAGTTATAACTTCAAACAGGGTAGTATTGTTCCTTAATAGCATCCCTGAAGGATTCCCAGGTGGCCATGACTACAAATAATGAGGGTTCCTCTATTTCCTTTTGCGCATAGAAAGTTTCCCACCAATCTTTGACATGGGGAATGACTTTGAGGAGTGCAAAAGTAATATTTTCTCTATTCGAAAAGTTATGGACAAAAAAATACCCTTCTATTAGATTCAACCACTTTTCTACAACATCTGTGTCTATCTAACCTTCAAATATAGGAATATCTAAGTTTATTTGTACCTTGAATGGGGAGGCGCTTGTGCTTGAAGAAGATGCATCGTCTGTTGTTAGCCGCCGAAGGATTTGTGCGAAACTATCCATCATCTCGTTCCTTTGTTGTGTGAGGACTTCCTCAATAAATAGTTTGAAAGGATCTTTTGTCCCGTCATATTTCATTTCTCCTACCATGAGAGGTCACTTGGGCATGTGAGAGCTTTTGTCCTCAAGAGAAGCAAGCTTGAGACCCAACTCTTTGTACTCCAACCTCGTTGGGGACATGCATTAAGATGACAAGGAGAAGACCACTCTGATACCACTGATCCAGATTTTATGAGAAGAACGAAATGACTACAGATTATTAACAGGTGCTTAACACAAAATAATAGAGATACAATAAAACCGGTTTTCTATTCAATAACAAAATAAGCTGAAACTATAAAATGTAGCAGAAACAAGCTTGCTGGAATGGTGGCGGCTTATCTCTGAGAAGAGATATGACAGTTGTGCTCATTCGCAATAATATGATTACAATGAGGCTCTAAAGGCATTTTTACAATAAGAAGGAATGCCAAAAACCCTAGACATCCAAAAAGCTAACCCTAGGAGATGAAGCGCCAAAAGTCATGTGGGCCCCATTTGGGTAAGTTAGTACATCAACTTCCTGGGGTCGTAACTTTTGCATATGATCTTTGTTTTAGGTGTATGATAGCCCGTTGGAAATTTATCGTCGAGGAGATTCATTTTAGGAACAATTTCGAAGGAAATTACATATTTCAAACTTGTTTTCCCCAAAAAAACATTGTTTAGGGCCTCAAAACGACTCCGGAAGTGAAAACTGCTAAAAATAGTAAATTACCAAAATTGCGAGAAAACTGTTTTGAGCTAGTTGGAAAAGTTGGGTGGCCACCGATGTCCACCTAGATCAATTTAGAAAAAGTGGGTTTGGTGATGAAGATATGTTTGATTTCATGCTCAATGTTCAAATCAAATTCCAGTGTTTCCAGGAAGGTTGTCCCAATGATGCTTCCTTGTATTCCTGCAAACTTTGAATTGTCTTTTTCCACTGTCCTCAATTTCTGGTTTTAATCAGACTAGGTGATTAGCTTTTCATTTAAAACTAACAAGCCATGAAGTCCTTTCTTGTTCAACACCTCAAACTTGCTGAAGAACATCTTCACACCTATGTCCATAACCTAATATTTTTCTACTAGTTGCAACATGAGGCCTTTCTTAGTTAGGAACCTTTTAATTTCTAAGATAGTTTCAGTTCTATCCTCTATCTCCAACTCCTCTAAATCCTATTTGTTTTTGGAATTTAGAAACCTGATGAGCTCTGTGGCCTCTGTTGGTTTTTCTCCCAATTATTCCTTAATAATTTCAATGGCTCCTCTAGATTTATGAATTAACTCATGCTGCTAAAAAATGATCTTTATAGAAGGCCAAATTTTTTTCATGGATTTACTCGTATCTATCCATATATTTTCCTTATCTTAGGCTAAGGTATTTTCCATGGCAGTTTCTTTATCTAAATTTTCAAATCGTTGGATTAGCCTCCGAAATTTATGCATTTCTTCTTGATGACTAACCTGGATCTTTGATTTCTCTTGCTGTAAAGAATTTACCTCTTCCTATAAACTTTTTATTTCTTCTCCTTGTATGGACATGTCCTCCATAGATTTTACCAACTTTTCTGAGGCATATGAAGTTTTTGTTGGGGTTCATGTTGATGTAGACACTTATGTTGTTCTTATCCCTGTCAGAGGCACTGCATCTAATGGAACCATGGCCAATTGTACATTCTGATGTTTTTCCTTAATCAACTTGCCCATCTCTGCTTCCATTTCCCTGATCTGTGCATTTTGTTACATGATCAATTTTAGCATTTCTTCTTGTTGGCTCTTTGTCTTAGCCACACCTCTAGTTAGTCAATCCTCTATTGTTGGAAGCTTCAATTGTTTCCTGAGTGATGTTATATCAACATTCTTTTTCTTTATTAACTCTTTTGCTTATTTAATATTGGATGGGTAATATCCAATCTTAAGAACTAATTCTTCTAATGATTTTATCCTATTATCTTTGGAAAAAGAAGAGATATTTTCAATCTTTGGCTGGGACCAGATATTAGTCAGTGATACCTGCAGTTTGGAAGCTGTCATTGAGGTGTTTGTTAGGGTTAAAAACAACATCTCCTCTGTGTTTTTGTGCATATCCATTTGATCAATAGGATGAACATATTTTGAATCAAATTCAAAAGAATTTTTATTGTAATCAGCTGTTGTCTTTGGGTCAAGGAGTTGTGCCTGTAAAAATGCCAATTGCATTCTTCCCTTCTCTATGTCAAAAGAAGAAAACAGTATATGCTGGGAGGTAAAAGTATGTTTCCAAAATTGAGTTTAAGTACTATTGTTGAGGAGTTCATTTCTTTGCTTAATTTCCTTATACTTGTCAAAAATATTTGACTCCTTTTCTCTATGAATTTATTCAACTGTTAGAGTTGTTTCTAGATTCTTTTGTGATTGAAGGGGAGATTTCCTTCCTATATACTTGAAAATCATCTTCTGAGACCTTTTTGATTGAAGGGGAGCTTTCCTTCCTTGATCTTTTCTGTGTTTTCCTCTGAGGTGTGATGGTCTGTTAAGTGGTGGTGGACAAAGTTTGTTCTTCTACTTCTTGCAGAGTGTTCTTTGCCCACTCATCCTTGTCAATTTCTAGCCTTTGTGTGTGCATATAGGGAGTGGTCTTATGTTTGGTCCTCATCTCAGAAATGATGCCAAATGGGTCATATGACCATGTGAAGCTTATAGGAAACTTCATGTGTTTTAAAAGGAGTTCTGCTTCTTCAATTGTTTCTTTGTTGTTGCAAATCAATGGTCCAATCCGAGTTTTGTTTCTAAATTGATATTTCTTCTTGGTTGTCACAAAAGGAATTTCATCTAAATTTATCATCTGCCTTATGTAATCCATTGAAAAAATCTTCAATGGGAGGTATTTAGGCAACCTATAGGGTGGAAACTCACATCCATACACCCTAATTTCTGTATAATTCTGGTATAAATACCTGTAACTTTTCTTGGCTTGATCAGTCAGATGTAAAACCTTTTGAATCTCTTGACTAACCTTGGGTTTTGTACTACTTATCAACAAACAAGTATCTCGATAGATGAAATGATCAATGAAATATTTGAAGTTGTACATTGTTGAGTTCTTTCTCACCAATGAGGTCCAGAATATGACTGACTGTGGGCTTCCTTGTTCATTTAGCTTCTGGAGTGCGAAAGGAAACTTGTCTGCTTGATAGAATAGGAACATATAAACTAGTATTGAAGAATATTTGAAGATTCCTTCAATTGGAAACTTAAGGAATTTTTCATGAATGTTGCCAACCAAAAATTGACTGAACTTGAACTTCACAACAACCTTTTCTTATGTAGAGAAAATGGACAGAAATCATTAAATAGGTTTATCTACCCATTCATCAGAATAATAACCTAATAGGTACGAGAGAATGGATATAATCTAGTTAGCTTTCATTGTGAAAATAGTAGAAGGGTAAGGTGGATTTTTCTTAGGCAATTGGGCATCTTCAAGGATGAAAATCTCAAAAATCAGGGCTCTCTGGGGAAAGGTTAATTTTTGGTATAACTCATTTAGGGATTCAACAGAGAAAGGGGTGGTGGAGTCACTTTGAGGGATCTGTAGTATTTGTTCAATGGTCTTAGGGGTAACTGTGAACATAATTTCACCAGTGGGAGAATTAATGGCTCTTTGGCCTGGTAGATAATTGGCTTGGCATTTGAGGATAAAATCAGGGAAAGGGTAAGTCTAGGGAAACATGTAAATGGGGAAATTAGATTCCAAGAGTCCAATTTCATCACTCTAGTTGAGGAATATATCCTTCAGCCAGTAGTGTAATTCAAAAAAATCAAATTCTCACTTCAACTCTGCAATTTTGTAGTTTATGTCTGCCAGTAGAATGTGATACAAGTCAATTGGAGGGGTAACTTTTAGGTTTTATGAGGTGTCGATAGAATTTCCTTTGGGAGGCATAATTGACAAATGAATAGTGAGATAGGTTTGCAATGCAATAATTACCCGAAAAATTCACCTGTTGAAGATGAGATGTCGGTGGTAGTTTGACATCTAGCTTGGCACGGTCTTCACGATTTCCAGTCAAAAAACAGTGTAATGGGGAAAAAGATGGGGGTTTTTATATGCAGAGGGATATCCTTTAGGGAGAGGGACCATTTACAAGACAAATAACGGTCATGGCAGAAGAATTAATTTGCTAACCGATAGGAGGTGGGACAAGTGTCGTGTAGGGAGAGGTGAAGTAACAGCGGGGAAAGTGAGTGGTATCGGTATTAGGTTTGGCAGATTCCAGAAGGGGGGGGGCAGGTCAATGGTATATTGCAATAGAAGGGGGGGGGTTGTGTGAAACAATGAAGAGGCACCACGTTATGTGGGACCAGAGCAGGGAAAACCACTTTTCAGACTACCCCTCCACCGATAAAGGTAGGTACGTCAGGGGGGGCGAAAGAGATTGAGGGACGTTGATTGGGTATGGGATGATGCCGCCGAGGAGGATCTGTGCAAAACTTATGTGCTACAAGAAAAAATGTCTTGTCAACTTCCAAACTTTGGATAAACAATATGCGCCATAAAGAAAAGTATTTTCTTTTGAAACCTTTACAATCTCCTTTATTTTGCTATACTAAACTAACCTATTTTCATTAACTTAGGGTGCATTTTAATGTGAAAACCCTATTAAATTTTATTTGAAGGGAAAATTTATCTAACCTATATTCTAACCTCTCCATCTTGTTTGTTTTATTCATCGAGTGACCAGTCGCCTTGAATTATCTTCTCTAGAACTTTCTGCATCTGATTTGTTTTATTGTAGTTGTAAACATGGTGACAAATGATAAGGAGATTAGGGCCTTCTCTTAGGGCTTCAACTTCTGATATGAGTCATCCACTCATGACAGTAGAAAATAAAATGGTATTTACAATGAACTTGAGTGAGAAATTCTTCTAATCAAGTGAAAAATAGTTCTTGAGCATCCTGCCATTGACAGGTCAACCTAGAATATTTGATCCATCCATATCCTTAATCAAGAATGCATTATTTCCTCTATAAGCATGGATTATGTAAGGACCTTTCCATAAATTATCAAATTTTCCATGCTTACCTTTCTCTTCTTTCCTTGAATCCCATTTCAGTACCTTTTCTCCTGTTTGGAAATCATCGGTCTTGGTTCTTTTGTCATAGATCTTCTTAATGTTCTCTCGGATCACTTGAATTTTATTGTAAACTTATTCTCTAGATTTTTGCAGCTATATAGTTTGATTTATTCTCCTCTAGATGTCAGTAGTTTCTTCTTGTACTTCCTGCAGTATTTTCATAACAAGTACACCTAAAGAATTGGGAAAAACAACATCCATTCCATAAACTAATTGGTATGGGGACATGCCAATTGTTCTCTTAGTAGTAAGTTTTCCAGCCTATAATGCATTGACCAAATTGTTGTTCCATGACTTCTTGTTATATTGAAACAACGTTTTGATGATATTAAGAAGACTTTTGTTGGAATAATCTACTAATCCATTCCCTTGTGGGTAATAGGAAGTAGAGTCTCCTAAAGTAATTTGATATTTTCTGCAAAACTACACCATCTTCTTTGATTTGAATGTTGTTGTATTGTGAGTGTTGATGTTTCTGGGACATCCAAATCTTGAAAGAATGTTAGTTTCTAAAAATTTAATAATCATAGCCTCAGTAGCTTGCCTTGTAGGTACAACTTCAATCCATTTGGTAAAATAGTCAGTGGTTGTATGGATCCATTTGTGTTGGCATGATGATGGTGGATGAATTTATCCAATGAAATCCAAAACCCATTGTTTAAAAGGAGTTTCAACCAATATAGGTTTCAAGGGTAAAGGCAACAATTTCATTTTTCCTTAAAAAATTTGATAGTTATGACATGCAGTAACTATTTTATGAACATCTGCAAATAAGGTTGGCTAGTAAAAACCAACTCTTAGGATTTTGTTGGTAGTAGTCTTCTAGTTCAAGTGCCCACCACAATATCCTTCATGAAATTCCTACATAACTTTATTTGCCTCATCTTTCAGTAAACAATTTAGAAAAATTCCTCGAGCATCCTTCCAATATAAATTTCCATCCAAAATACAAAATTTCATAGCTTTGAGTTTAAGAAACCTAGCTCTAGTCTTGGTTAAACCGGGAGGAGCTTGTAAACTATGTAAGACAAAAATCAGGTATGCATACCAGAAAGAGGTTGCAAAATCCTTTGTTACTTGTGGAGTCACTTTCTCTTCTTGTTCATCCAATGCATCTAGAAAATTTATATCCAAAGCATGAAAATTAGATTCAACCATTAATTTAGATAATCCCTAACCTTTAATGAGTTTGGTAGGTTTGATTTCAATATCATATTCAAGGATAGTATCAATCCATTTACCTCTTTTCCCATCAAAACTATTTTGGGTCAGAATTTCTTTCACTACGGAGTTTGGAACACAAGCAATTATATGTGAATGAAGAATGTAGAATATAAATTCTTTTATTGCTATTACCAAAGAGAATGCCTTATTTTCCATGATATTGTATTTCACTGCAACATCTCTTAAGGATTGACTAAAGAAAGTGATAGGCAGTTCATGGCCTTCATTGTTTTTCTGCAAGAGCATTGCTACAATAGTATGTTCGGAGGAAAATGAGAAAATGAGGAAATCTTTTGTGAAATCAGGGTTGATCAACACATGGGCTTGTGTTAAGACTTGTTTTACTTGATCAAATGAATGTTTTTCTTTTGTAGTCCATTTTATTTTTGTCTTTTTTCAACATGTTTGTTATATTTCTTAGAAGTTCTGCTAGATTAGGGATAAATCTCCTTATAAAAATTATTTTTCCAATGAAAGATTGGAGTTCTTTTATATTTTTAGGATGATCTGCCTTTTGAATAGCTTCAATTATGATAGGATCAATTTTGATTCTATCCTTTGAGATGATATGTCCTAGCATTTTTCCTTCTTCTAAGACAAATAATGTTTTCTTTGGGTTGAGGGAAATTTCAAATTTCCTGCATTTTTCAAAGACTCTTCTTAGGTGGTGCAAATGTTCTTCATCTATTTTTGAAAAAATAGTGACATCATCAAGGTATATAACTATGAACCTTATCAGTTCATCCACAAAAGTAATATCCATTTCTCTTTTAAATGTAGCTCCAACATTCATTGAGCCGAACACAATTTTCACGTACATGAAAGTACCCCAAAGTGTAGCAAACATTATTTTTTCTTGGTCTTCAGGATGTACTAAAACTTGATTGTAACCAGAAAAAACCATCTAACAAAGAAATTTTACTAGATCCAATCACCTTCTACAAAATGTGATCCATTTTAGGGAAAGGGTAGTTATCTTTGAGGGAGACTTTATTAATATTTCTAAAATGAAAGCAAAGTCTGATTTCTCCACTCTTTTTCCTAGTTGGAACTAAATTTGATACCCACTTAGAAAACCTTAATGGGACAATGATCTTGGCATCATACATCTTTTTGACCTCTTTTTCAATCAGATGCATCAACCTTGGGTTAATCCTCCTAAGTTTTTGTTTAAAAGGATTTTGGTCTTCTTTTATAGAAATTTTATGTTGTATAATACTGGTATCATAAGACTTCAAATATTCATAACTCCATGCAAATACATCTATGAATTCTTTGAACAAGTTTATGTACTTCTTCTTTTCAGCAGTGGGTAAAGATTTAGATAATTTAATCATTTTTGGATCTTGTTAAGTTCCTATGTTGCAGTGTTCAACCTTAGCTCCAGTAGGTTCAATCTTAGGATTTTTGGCCACATCATTAAAATCAAACAACTCCTCTAAAGGGACTAACCCTCTAGGAAACAAATTATCTTTTAATTGCAGAATTTTCAAATATTCTCGTTTTTGGTCTATTTCTTTTGATTATATGTCATCCACACTTTCTTATTCATCATCAAAATCTACATCAATATTGGCACACTCAAATTCATTCTTTGATTGTAAAAAAAATTCAATTTGTTCATCATTTCCAAAGACTTGCCAATATCTGATGTTATCTGGGATAGTTGGTCTGTTCTTTACTTTAACTGTGTACTAGCGATTAGGTTGAAAAGGTATTTTGTAGGTACTTTCTAAAGTAGCCAAACCAACATCTAGAATGTCCTAGTCTCTAGGGATGGTTGATAAGGCATACTCAAGAAAGCATGGTAGAAAATATAGGACAAAATTCATGTAAGATGTCAATCTTGGTTGTTTAGCATAGTATTCACCTTTGATCTATTTTATTATCAGTTCAGAGTCACCACGAACTAAAATTTTCTTGGAACCAAGCTTCTTTAAAATTTGTGAACCTAACATTAAGGCTTCATATTCAACTATATTGTTATTACATTGGAAATTTAGCTTATAGGAATCTCCTTCTGAGTGGTTGGTTTTTGAATTTGAGACCCATACACCTGCTCCTGACCCTTCCTTACTAACAACCCCATCAAAATCTAATTTCCACGGAGGTTCATTTTGTTTACCAAGTTCCTCCATAACTATTTTTTCTTCTTCAATGTTATAAACACCATTTTCTAAATTAGCAATTTGTTTCTCTATGTCTCCATCATTCTACAAAATAAAATAATCAAGGTCTGAATGAACAAAACATAAGGGATAATTGTGTGGTTTATCTTGACTACTGACCATGTATTTCATCATTGTTTCCCTATATAATATCCTTTGTTGACCAAATAATGGAATGGTAGCATAATACATGTACATTTGAAGGGTTCCTTATAACTTAGCTCCCCATGAGCGAGACAGTAATATGCCATAATTAGGAGGTATGTCAAAAACAACTACGTCCATTACCAAACTCTTAGCTGGTATTTGTGCTAAGGTAACACACAAATCTTTGATGAGACCTATGCATTTTACTTTGCTTGAATCAAAAGAATGCAAATCTTTGTATGGTCTATTGATATCATGTTCTAATTTTTCCATAACATCTTTAGGCATAAGGTCATGGGAAGAACCAGAGTCAAGCATGGCATTGTGCAGAGTTTTGTCATGAATGTTTAAACTGATGTAGAATGGGGGTACAACTCTGTTTTCATATTTTCCATCAACCTCAGGCCCAAATAATAGTTCAGGTTGATCATCAACCTCATTGTTGTGTCTGTACCTTCCTCTATGTTCATATATTTTATTAGTTGTGGGCTATATGCATTCTTATTCATGAGCTCTATTAGAGGAATGGGTATCTTGAGTTTTTCCAATTCACTTTCAAAGTTGAATGATGCTTGAGTTTTATTTGGGTTAGGATTATCTTGTTTCTCACCAACTTCATTTTGCGAAGTATTTTTGGGTTGGATGGTAGAGGGAATATCATTTTGAGTTGTTTTTGATATAATATCATATGTTCTTTTGGTTGGAAATTATGTGTTCTTTTTAGGAGGAATATCAGGAATTTTCTTGGCATATGTGTCAACTGTTTTTTTAGTGGAATTATCAGAAGTTTTCTTGGTACGATTATCAGTTGATTTCTTACTCCTCAGATTGTACTACCTATGGACCTCCATAATTGTGTTTTCAAAACCTTGTTTATAATCTTCTGATTCCTCATGGTCAATTTCAGTTTGTGAAAGCATGAAAAGATCATGTTCTTCTTGAGTGAGAAATACATAGGCATTATCATTAATTCCCATTAAGTTGATGTGAACATCATCCAGGTATTCAACTATTCCTTCCCCTTCATCAGCATAATTTTCTTGAAAAGGAAGCCTAATCTGTTGGTTTGGACCTCTTTGTTCTCTTTTTTCTCTTTGTCTGATTTGGGGTTGGTTTCTCCTAAAATTAGGATTTCTGATTTAGGGACCAGGTTTATTTTCTCTAGGAGGAGTCCTATCAGTAATGTCTAACCTTTCCATCATCCTTTCCATGGTTCTAACTAAGGATTCTATTTTAGCATCAACATAAGAGGTAGATGGCTCTCCCTTTATAGTTACTCTCCTCTTTGTTCTATGTATAGCTCTCTTAGCTAACATATTGGCCTCTACACTCATAGCATCTCTCTGCATTTATTCCAAGGTTGCAGGGTTTCTTTCTCTCAATTGATAAGACATGTCAGCATCAAAACCATCAGGGATTTTAGTCAAAGCTAAACCTTGAGAAGGTTTAATGTTTGTTGGAATTGCAATATAAATATTTTTAAATCTAGTGCAATAATCCTATACACTTTCCCCTGGGCCTATTTTAATGCTTTCATATTCAAATAAAATCTGGAGTGTATTTTTCTTAACTTCCCATCTATTGAGGAATGATTGGTGAAAAGGAGTAATCTCATTTATACTAGTAACTGGTAAGGATTTGAACCATTTCTTGACTTCTCCATTTAAGCTTTGGGAAAACAATCTTATTTTGACATTTTCCTCATCTAATTCTTGCAGGTAAAAAAATACATTCATCTTGTCAACATGATGTTGTGCAGTCATAGTTCTAGTTCCATCAAACTGAGGAATCCTAGTTTGATAGTCTTGGGGCATATTATGTAATGGAGAAGCCAAAATGAGGGGAGCATATCTTGCAGCCATGATTGGTATAGGAGGATAGATAGAAGATGAACTTGTGGAAGGTGTAGATGCAGGAACTCCTATAATAGGCTGGATCATTCTCTGTGAAGTTGTTGGAGAAGTGGTGGAAAACACAGAAGAAATAGGACTAGTAGATATAGGATGACCCAATTGAGTAGATGATGCGGAAATGGCCAGGGAAGAAAGTTCAATAGATTGTTGAATATAGGCTTCATGTAAATATTGATCAAAGTCTAATGCTAGATCTTGTAACTTCTCAAAATTTTGGAGGATTTGTTGATCAAGATATGATTCAAAATATTTTCTTTCAAGTGTATTGGGTTGGAGAATAGCTTTATCTAGTACTGTTTCATCCACAAAAATCTCATATTTGGTTCTGAATAGACTATTATCAAAAGGTAGATCAAACTGAATATCCTGGATTGTGAAAAATTTCTCTGGGAGAGAGGTTTCCCTAGAAGAAGGAATACTACTCCCTTGAATTTCTGCTAAACTTCTTTTTCTGATCAATTTTTCAGGGTCATCTACAACTTTTACTTTTACTTTTACAATTTTTCTGTGAATTATTTTTGGAGCGAGAAATTTAAAATATAAATACACTACCTAATTATTTACAAAGTTTTACAACCTATGAACATTTAGTTCTAAATATTTAAATCCTTGATTTTCCAGAAATAAATTTTTCTTACTAGGGAAAAGAATCTGCAAAAGTTGAAAATTTGTTCTTCCCCAGTATGGTTGCCACTATGTTATCGCTCTGTAATTTCCATAGGTTTTAGAAGAAATGGAAATGGTAACTACAAAACCACTTTTGAAGTTGGGATATATTCCTTCCAGCTTCAAAGAGGGATCTCTCTATAAGATTTAGATTTGTTTAGGTTAAGATATTAGGCTAGTTATAACAGTTCAGGATTTTTTTATTTGTTTGAAATATTTGGCTGATTGAATGCTTAAATTTCCATTGGTCTATAGGGTATGTATTTTAAGATAAGGATTTTTTAAAGCTTTTATAAATTTTCTCCACAGGGAAGGGTAGTTAAACTATTTGGATCTGGTAAAATTAGATGAAGTGAATGAGAAGAAACGAGAGAAATTCCACCAAGTAAAAGAGAAATGAAGAATTATTTTACTTAATTTTAGTTGAAAACATGAAAATCATTCAAATCCAGAAACAAAGTATAATGAAATAATTTTTTTTCTTTAACCTTCTTTGAATAATTAGAATTGGAAACACATAAAATGACGATAGAGAATAAAAACATAAGCAAAGAGAGATGCACATCACCAACAGTCTAACACGAGAATCTTGTGAAAGATTATTTTTTATTACTGGTCGATCCTCTTGAGTGAATACACAATAGCTTTCTTGGATGAAAAAATAAACCCTTAATACTTTGAACTGAGAAGTATTTATACAATTGTTTACAAATATCCTATCATAAATTATCAAGATATAATCTAGGGATATCTAAACTAATTGTATCTCTAATTACAAAAATATAGGAATCCTTGAGATCTGCTCGGATTTTCTGGTGCTGATTTGATGGAAGTTGTTGATGACTTGTCTCTTTGTCTTTGCTTAGTTGTTGGTCCTTGCTGGATGAAACATCGAAATCCTCTTTACTCAAGTAACTCACATAGCTTGTCCCACCTCTTTTTACTTGGGATTGATATTTTGAGTAATTTTCTATAAATTTCATCCATTTCTGTATATTTAGAAAAAGTAGTTTTGGTGATGAAGATATGTTTGATTTCATGTTGAATGTTCAAATCAAATTGCAGTGTTTACATGAATCCTTTCCCAGTGATTCTTCCTTGTATTCCTACAAAATTAGAATTGTCTTTTTCCACTTTCCTCAATTTCTGGTTGTAATCAAGCCAATTGATTAGATTTTCATTTAACACTAACAATCCAGGAAGTCCTTTCTTGTTCAACACCTCAAACTTGTTGAAGAACCTCTGTACACCTATGTCCATAATCTAAGATTTTTCTTCTAGTTGCAACATGAGGCATTTCTTAGTTAGGAAACTTTTAATTTCTATGATAGTTTCATTTCTATCTTCTATCTCCAGCTCCTCTAACTCCTATTTATTTTTGGAATTTAGAAACCTGATGAGCTTTGTGGCCTCTGTTGGATTTTATCCCAATTCTTCCTTAATGATTTCAATGCCTCCTCCGGCTTTCTGAATTAACTCATGATGCTAAAAAATGATCTGTATAGAAGGCTCGATTTCTTTCATGGATTTACTAATATATATCCATATATTTTCCTTAGATTGGGATAAGGTATTTGTCATGGTAGTTTCTTTCTCTAACTATCCAGGGAAAGTTTAATTTTTGGTATAACTCATTTAGGGATTTGATAGAGAAAAGGGTGGTGGATTCACTTTGATGGATCTATATCATTTGGTCAATGGTATCATGGGTAACTGTGAACAAGATTTCACCATTGGGAGAAGCAATGGCTCTTTGGCCTAATAGATAATTGGCTTGGCATTTGAGGATGAAATCAGGGAAAGGGTAAGTCTGGGGAAACATGTAAGGGGGAAAATTGGATTCCCAGAGTCCAATTTCATCACTCTGGTCGAGGAAGATATCCTTCAACCAACAGTTTGATTCAAAAAAGTCAAATTCGCACTTCATCTCTGCAATTTTGTAGTCTATATCTGCTAGGGGAATGTGATCCAAGTCAATTGGAGGGGGAACTATTGGGTTTTCTTAGGTGTTGACAGACTTTCCTTTGGGATCCATAATTGACAAATGAACAGTGAGATATCTTGGAACTACAGTAATTACTGAGAAAAATCACCTGTTGAACATGAGATGGCAATGGTAGTTTGACAGCTAGCTTGGCACGGTCTTCACAGTTTCTAGTCAGCAAACAATGTAACGGGGGAAAATATGGGGGTTTTATATGCATAGGGATATTCGATATGGCATGGGACTGTTTATGGGATAACTAACGATCACGGGGGAAGCATTAATTGGCTAATGGATAGGACGTAGGACAAGTGTTGTGTAGGGAGAGGTGAAGTAGAAGCGAGGAAAGTGAGTGGTATCAGAATTAGGTTAGGTAGATTTCGGAGGGCAGGGGTAGCGATATATAGTAATCGAAGCGGGGGGTGTGAAACAATGAGGAGGCTCCACGTTATCTAGGACCGAAGTGGGGAAAACCACTTTTCAGACCCCCCCTCTATCGATAAAGTTACGTAGGTCGGGGGGGGGAGAGAAAGCAATTGAGGGTCATTGATCGGGTACATGATGATGACGTCGAGGAGGATCCACGCAAAACTTATGCGATACAAGACAAAATGTATTGTCAACTTCCAAACTTTGGATAAAAAATATGTGCCATAAGGAAAAGTATTTTCTTTTGAAACCTTTACAATCTCCTTTATTTTCCTATACTAGACTAACCTATTTTCATCAACTTAGGGTGCATTTTAATGTGAAAAAACTATTTAATTTTCTTTGAAGGGAAAATGCATCTAACCTATATTCTAACCTATGCATCTAACTCATTAATCCAACTTAAACGATTGAATTAATTTATTCCTCTACCTAACTATTTTAGCCAAGATTAGACGGTTTGGATAAAATTATTCTCTAGCCTAACAACAACAATTTAAACAATGTTTGATCATGGTTAGACTATATGATTGAAACTTATTTTTATTTTGATGGGGTTTTCTTGTTTTTCTCTTTTTTCTCTTTTTATTGTTATTTTCTTTTCTTTTCTTTTATACCCTCTTTTCATTTTCATTATTTTATCTTTTTCTTTTTCTTTTGGAAATCATTTTTAGAATGAAATGTTATTTACAACATAAAATCATTGAAGGAGAAATATTCAATTACCATTTGATACTATGAAATATAGGACTCTAATAGTCCTCACTCAGCATGACCACCCCGTGGCCTATCATAGTGAGACACTATCATATGTTTTCTGTAAGTACCCTACTTACGATAAATAAATGTACTCCATTGTGAAAGCCTACTGCCAGTGGAGGAATCACATTCTCGGGAAGGAGACAATAATCCACACTGATCATAAGCCATTATGGTTCATGCACACACAAGGAAAATTGCAAAATGACCACCATTAGAAGTGGTCCACATATTTGCAACAGTTCCACCTCAAAATCAAGTAGAAAACAGGAAGTACCAACCGAGTCCTTGATTTCCTCATCTGACCTCCAGTCATAGCACTCACCACAGTGGAATAATTTTGTGACCATGAGTCCTCAGGGTGACCCCACCTCTATGATATGGATCCTGACTTCGCCAACACCTACCAGATTTTTGGTGCGAACACAACTGTCGATAATTTCCATATTCAGGAAAGGTTTTTGTGCCATCTGGTCCATCTCTGTGTTCCATCGAGTGAGTGAGAGAATATTATTTTGGATTCCCACTATAGTCGAGTGGAAAGACACTTCAGTGTGGAAAAGACAATGGCAGTGTTGCAGTCCCATTTCTATTGGTTGAAATTTCAATAGGATGTCAGCAAGTATATTCGATCTTGCATTTCCTGTATCATTTCCAAACCGTCCATCAAGAAACAAGACATGCACACTCCTCTTCCTACTCTTGGCATGCCCTAGGAATTCATCTCAATGGACTACATGTCGGGCCTCCCTTCCACCAGGTGGGGAAATGACTGTGTTTTTGTGGTTGTTGATCGCTTTTCCAAGATGTCGATTTTGGCTGCATGCAAGAAGATCATCATGATGGAGGAAACTACCAAGATTTTCTTTAAACGAGTGTGGGTACACTTTGGGATCCCACAAACCATTATATCATATTTGTACAGTGTTAGTCGGTTCCTCAACACATTATGGTCGAGCCTCTAGTCACTGCTGGACACCAAGCTTACCAAGTCCATTTTCTTCCACCCCAAGACGGATGACCAAATCAAGGTCATCAACCAGATGATCATGCACATCATGTGCATGTACAATTTCAAGCACCCTCTCACCTAGGATGAGAGTCTCCCTATGTTCATCACAGCTACAATAGATCCATACATAGCTCAACCAGCCACAACCCCTTTCAGGTGGGGTTTGGATTTCAACCATTGGGTCCCATGGATGTTGCACTACCCCTTCAGGCCACCCAGGTAGACTCGTCACATGATCCAACTGCAGTTGAAAAATCCACTTGATTCATTGAGAAGATCTAGCACATCTTCCAATAGGTTTAGGATATTTTACATAAGTCCAATGCCAAGTACAAGCAATGCCATGATCAACACTGGGTGCCACACCAGTTTTAGGTGGGAGACAAA